>PVIH01021631.1:0-29236 GCA_004025045.1 Sigmodon hispidus | reverse complement strand
CCCTCCCAACACATCTGGTCATTTTTTTCCTCTGCAACTCCCCATCCCCTCCCTGGGCAGGGAGCAGACAGTCCTATGGTCCCACTGACCCAATAATGCTTAGATCAGTCTCCACTTCTGGCCAAATCCAGTTCTTTCCCCCCTCCCTCAAGAGTGAGTCAGGTGTTCCTCTAGGTGGAGTGGGATCCAAAGGGTCAGTTCAGGGTGTTTCTGATCCCAAGCTGTTCCGTGGTTGTGGTTTGCCGCTTGGGCATGTTTGACTTTTTTTCTTGTTTGTTTGTTTAGAGACCACTAGTGAGTGAGTACATCCCCTGCTTATCTCTCTGAGTTTGTGAGACTTCACTCAGGAGGATATTCTCCAAATCCATCCATTTGCCTGTGAATTTTAGAAGGAGAAGAATACCAGCTCAAAGGCACAAATTTCTCCTTTTGTATTAAGGCTAGCAAGGCAACCCAGTATGAGGAATAGTTTTCCCCAAAGCAAGCCAAAAAATTAGGGATATGTTTCTACTGCTAGGAACTGAAAATTAGACCAAGCTACACAACCTTAACATATATTTAGAGTGCTTAGATTAGTCCCATGCAGGATCCCTGGTTGACAGTTCAGACTCTGTGAGCTCCTATGAACTCACATTAGTTAGTTGTTACTTTGGCTTCTTTTGTGATGTCCCTGACCCATGCTGCACTCCCTTTTCCAAGTCTTTCTGTTTTACAGGAGAATTTCCACACTTTGATCCAAAGATTGCCTATAAATTTGAGTCTTTGCATCACTTTTTTTAAATTTGTATAGGTTTATAATTAGACTATTTATTATTTAATTTCAGTCTAAAATATAGGTCCATTTTATTGGAAAATAATTTTGGAACCCTTTACCTTATGATAATAGTCTGTCTCTGATTTTGAAGTGTTTTTCTTGTATGCAGTAGAAAGATGGATCTTGTTTTCACACTAATTTTCTAAGCCTGTGAATTTTTATTCCTGAATTAAATCCATTGATATTGAGGGATATTAATGGTCAGTAATTGTGCACCTTTGATAATTTGAATGGTGGTGGTGATGGTGGTACTGTGTGTGTGTCTGTGTGTATGTGTGAGTGTTTCCCTTCTTTGAGTTTTACTGGTCTAAAAATATTTATTGCCTTGGTTTTCTTTGTTTTAGTTGGTATAAATAACTTCCTTGAGTTTTATTTTTCCTTTAAGTACCTTCTGTAGGGTGATTTTACAGATACTATACAAATTTGAATTTGTTTATGAAATATCTTGTTTTCTCCATCTATGGTGATTAAAATTTCTTCTGGCTATAGTATTCTGGCTGGCATCTACAGTCTCTAAGAGTATACATAATTCTGTCCAGCTCCTTCTATTTTATCCTGTCTTCTCTGAGAAGTTGGGTACAATTCTGATAGGTCTACCTTTATATGTCACTTGAACTTTTGTTTTTTGTATTTGACAATTCATTCTTTTATTCAACAAGCATCAGAATGTATTGTGTTCCACCACTGTGCTAGAAGTCACACATGATTTTACCTCCTCCACTCTGATATTTGTTGAGACAAAGTCTCATTGTGTAACTCTGGGTAGCCTAAAACACACTATTTATTTATTTATTTATTTATTTATTTATTTATTTATTTATTTATTTATTTATTCATTTACTTGTTTGTTTGTTTTCCTCTTTTTTTTATTATGAATAAAGTCACATTTTCTATCCGTGTATATCCTTATTCAAGGTCGCTTCCTCCTCTCACCCCTTCCAGTCACTCTCTCTTCCCCACATCTCTCCATCTCCTTCCCAGCATGGGCAGGATGTCTCAAGGTCCCAATATTGCTCAGTTCAGCATCCACTCCTGGCAGATCCAGTTTCCTCCCTGCAACATCAAGATTGAGTCAGGCCTTCAGGAGTTTTCTAAGAAACCACTATACTGTATTTCAGTGTGATTGAACGAGTTTACACTCCCACCAACAATGGAAGAGTGTTCCCCTTGCTCTACATTCTCCCCAGCATAGGCTGTCATCCTGTGTTTTTAATCTTAGCTATTCTGACAGGTCTAAGGTGATATCTCAAGGTTGTTTTGATTTGCATTTCTCTAATGGCTGGAGATGTTGAGCAATTTTTCAAGCACCTTTTAGCCATTTGTTATTCTTCTTCTGAGAAATTCATTTGAATTCTGAACCTCACTTTTTAATTGGGTTATAAAGGGTTTGTGTGGCCATTTATTTGATTATATGAAAAGTCTTGTTTAGCCTTAATATTTTTGTTGACTGATGATTCTATCTATACTATCATATCATCAGTGTCTAAAATTCTATTTTCTTTATTCTGATGGCAATAGCTTGGACCATTTCCCTTGTTTTTTTTTTTTTAATTGTTTTATTTTTACTTTGAGGCCATAAAGTATTTTCTACAGATGTTTGATTGTGTTTTCTTATCTTCCCTGGGATCTTTAAATAAGAATTATTGATTTCTTCTAATTTTTATTTATCTCTTCCTAAATATTTTAAGGGAGCTACTTATTTTATCTTTTTTGTGCCTTCTTTATGGTTTCTATTTCAATTTTTAGTTCCTGGAATGTTTCTTTCATTTGTTGGTTTTCTCTTTCTTGGTTTTCTTTTAAGGATATGTTCATTTCTTCTAATTTTTTATTTGATTTTTTCTTCTATTTCTTCAAGGGAATTTTTTGTATCCTCTTTTAAGGCTTCTATAATTTTCATAAAAGTGTTTTTAATGTTGTTACCTTCTGTTTTCTCTTCATTGCAATTTATCTATAGAGCAATATATCCTATCCTCAATGGTGATGTTAAATAATATTGGCCAAATAATTTAGGTTGTCACATTTCAAACATTTATTTAGTATTTAAATTATTACACTATTCTATAAAGGATGTACAAAAATACATTTATTTATCTTCACTTACAATATTTATTTCTAATCCTCCATAGACCTTAATAATCTAAATAAACACCATGTTATTTGTAAATATTGTAAATACATCATTATAAATCTACACATTATAAGTTCAGCAAAATATAAAGAAGAGTATATCTTGCTTACCTAAACTGATGTAACATCAACCTGCCTCTAAGTCTTAATGTTTGTACTCATAGGCAAAAAATATTCTCAATCATTATTAAAGAGATGTCTCTTTATCATGAGCAGAGATGAATCAGAGACTTATTGCTGTCTAAGAATGCTGAGGTTGAGGGAAGAACACTCCTAGTTTCAATATGCTGACACTTAATAATTTAGTTCACTAAATTCACTTTACTGAACAAGCTAACAGCACAGAGATAAATAAACACTCTCACTTATGCTCAGAAGCTAACATTTTTCTCCCTAATAAAAGTAGAGCAAAAAAAATGCATAACTACTAGATGCTGCAAACATTGCATTAGAAGAAATGTAAAGATAATACTTAACAAGGGCCAGTGTGGATTGAATGGAAGATATTATTTTTGTTTTGTAGCACAGGAATATACCTATGGCCTTTACCAGTATATTTTATGTGTAAAAATTTTTAGCAAAGTATATTGGGAAATTCTGAAATGAATAATCCATTTCTGTAGTGATTTTATATATATTATATATAAGAATAACTGTATATGAATATATTTATATTTTATACATTAATAAAATATATTACATATTTATATAAAATATAAGTATATGAAGCTTCACAATGTTTATAATAAAAATATGCCATCTGTTATTTATATAAGCACATGAACACATATATAATAATATGCTGATATCACAAAATTAAATATATTGTTGAATTTAATACATTATTTATCTATAGCATAGGGGAACCAAACAGAAAAATAATGTAAGACAAATGAAATAGTTTCTTCCATGTGTATAGCCATTAATATGATAACTCAATTTACCTACTAGACTTTAAATGGGATATATTAAATGTTGTGATATGTGATTCCGTCAGAACATACCATGTCTACAGGCCAGAGAATAGGCTAACTGCAGATCTTCACCTTTTTTTCTGCTTCTCATAAAGGGTTCCACAGCAAATCACTTAATGTGAAATGCGCCCCCCCCCCATTTCCATTAGATCACAGGAATCTTTACTGCAAAATTTTTTCCCTCAACTCATCACTTTAACCCAGCAACCAACTTCAGCAGAATTTCTATGAACATGTCCACATTATTGTGGCCGGTGAAGCAAATAGACTAACTGCAGAAATTCACTTTCTTCTCTCTTTTTTTTTTTTCCAAGTTCAGCCCCACAGTTTTATTCTCAGCTTTGTAATGATAGATTTGCTATGGCCTCTCCATCCTCTTGGGTCCCATCTCCAATGAATCACTTAGACCTTCACCCTCCAATCTTCCTTCCTTCCACTCATACCAGTATTCCAGTCAGTAGGCATTCCCTGGGAACAGGCTTACTGAGAAGCCCAGGTAAACAAGTAGTCTAATGTGAGATCTTCACTTCCTTTTCCTCTCCTTCAAATCCACCACCCCTCAGAGTTAGCATGTAGCATGCTACTTATTGAGGCCTTTCCTTACTCTCTGGCTCAATTCCCAGAGAACTAAGCATATTATGGGAGAAGATACTGCTTTCCATCCTACTGTGGATCTTTTTTGGCCATGGTTTCCAAGTCCATTCCCATTCCTAAGTGTCAGTCTGAGTTATAGAAAAAAAAAATTACTGAATTCACAATGGCCACATCTATGAGAAGAACTTCCTATCAGATAAAAAACAGCTACTTTAGATTAAAAACTAAAGAATAAAAAATACCACCAAACAAGACAATATCAGATATAAATACCTAGTATTACAATCTGTAAAAACCCATAGCCTGGAAGCCAGAATAAAACAAAATTAATAATAGCAAGGACACTATGTCTCCACTAGAGTCCAGCAACCCTACCATAGTTGACCTTGAATACTACAATAAATTTGAAACACTAAAACAGTAAATGTAAATAACAAAGAAAGACTAATAAAGCAGCAGGGAAAAAGACCAAGTCACATAAAAGGCAACCATTTTAGAATAATACCTGATTTTCAATGGAGATTCTAAAAGCCAGTAGGGGGTAAATATACTCTAGACTTTTTATTTTACATATGCTAAAAAATCATAGCTGCCAGCCAAGGCTACTAAATCTAGCAAAAATTTCAATCATAATAAGTGAAAAACGTAAGATATTCCATAATAAAACACAAATTAAGGATTATCTCACTATCAATTCAGCAACATATAAAGTGTAAAGTGATATTTTTCTCCTCTTGATACATATCACTTAACAAATTTAAATAAATTTGAAATAAGTAATTTAAACAGACCTATAATCACTAGTAAAATAGAAATTATTTTTAATAGTATTTCATCTGAAAAAAGGCCACATCTTTTTTAGAACATAATTCTATCAGACATTCAAAGAAGAGTTAGTGCCAACCCTTCTCAAATTATTCCACATAACAACAACAGAAGGAACATTGCTGAAATTATTTATAAAGCCACTGTTATACTAATTCTCAAAAAACATAAATTTCCAACAAAGAAAAGAAATTACAGAACAATTTTCAGTATGATCATAAATGTAAAAATTTCTAAAACATAATGCTTGCAATACAAATCCAAGAACACATCAAAAACATAATCCACAAATACCAAATAGACAACATCTCAGAGATGCAGAGATGGTTCATCATTTGTAAACCAATAAATATCATCCACCATATAAATAATCTAAAAGACAAAAAAGATCATCTTATTAGATTCAGAAAGCATCTTTGAAAAGGTTCATAACCTCTTCATGATGAAATTCATGAAGGGTTTATGGATATAAGTAGCATACATTATCATAATAATGGCAGTTTATAGCAAGCCTTAGCAAGAAGTTTTTCTGTCCTATCCAGGCACATGGAACATAATCTCTCCTCCCTGCAGTACTGTAGCCATTTATAAAATAATTATTCATTGACTCATATCAATTATAATCCTTTTGGCCTATGCTCAGATTTATTACAAACTAGTTCTTGTAACTGAACTCAACCCATTTTTTTTATTCTATGTAATACTCATGGCTCAGTGGCATTACCTGTGTTCCATTACATCTTGCCTTTGGAGTGACAGCCTACAATGTCTCTTTGACATCACCCTTCTCTGTATTTATATCTGGTTGAATTTTCTGCCTGCCTCTAAGCTGCCTTGCCATAAAACAGGTTATTTATTAACAAGTTGTAATATAAAGTATATTCACAGTATGCAGAAAGGCATTCATGTCACTTCCTCTTTTCTGTCTAATCAAAAAAGGAAGTTTCAATTTAACATAGTAAAATTACATATAACAAAACAGTTACCAAGCAAAAACTACAGTTATAATATCTAGTCTATTTGTGTTTAGCAAAATTAAAAAATATATTCTACTTTCTGTTCTAATTTTTGAAGCAAAAAATTTACATCTAATTTATTTTTTATCATAACTAATAGAAATTATAATTATACCTACTACTAAAAAACCTAACATGACTGTAAGTTTAATTATATTAGATAATTAGCTATTAATCTGTATTTCTTAATTATATATTACAATTTTTTAAAAATTGCATAAACATCTTAAACAAGAATAGAAATATACATAGAGTATAACAAAATTATATTTAAATTTGAATCAATAAACTAAAATCCATATCAGTATAAAGTATTTGAAACAAATAATCATTTTTTAAAAATAAATTCAATGATCTACCTTTTTATCCTATTATATCTGTATCCGCCACCCTTTTAGAGAGATTGGCAATGATCAATAACCAAGCACTCTAAACAAAGATAAACATCCATGATCGTTTTTGGGGTTGGATTTGGGCATAGTTATCTATGCTGCTTCCTACTGATTATGGCACTGGTAATTGTTGAGGAACCCTAACACTGAATCATCTTACTCAGTAGTCTTGAAGCTGATATAAATATTAGATCATCTAGACTATCTCTTTTCACCAGAATTTTTTCAGTGGGTCTTCCTTGACCATACTATAGCCTAAAAACAATCCATAGGTTCTCATTTTTTGTGGAAACAAAAGCATAATTTCTTTTAGAATATCCTTAGACCCAAATTTTAAAGTCAAGATACCTTTAAAATACTTATGTTAGTTTAAGATAACATCCTTTACAATCAAATGTGTTTCTGAAGTTAGCTCAGTATCAGTCCAAAATTAAAATAAAATATACATAATTCAGAACTTTTGTTTTTTCTATATTTATCTTGCTATTTTGTTGATATTATTTTACTGTATCTTTAAAGACTATATTTTAACTATTTATTTATTTATATAGATTTCTATACTCCTTTTTCTTTTTCTTCCAAGCCTACATACATTTTTACATACATTGTAACCCATTTAGAGATTTCCTTCCATCTGAAACTGTTTTTATTGTATAATCTTTATTTAGTTTTGCTTTGGCTGTTGGCTCTTGAGCTTGGATTTTCAACATGGTAGAGGAATCAATGAGTCACTGTTATCTCCCCAATTATGGGAAGCAGAATTAAGTAACAAGAAGCTATATTTTCAAGCCCACAACTCTGCTCCCAAACCCCCAAACAATGGTAGAAGCCTCTTTGTACTGGTGTCTTTGAAAAAGACTGCAGAAATCAGCTATGCAGCTTACCTTGTAGCAGCTGGCTGCTCGCTACATCTCTCAGGCAGATGGTGGCATAAGACTGTGAGAATAGGAACCCTAGTGTGTCTCCACTTCTGTACATTCAGAATCTTTTTTTCCTTTATTATTATTATTATTATTATTATTATTATTATTATTATTATTATTTTATGAACAAAGTAGTCACACATTCTAACCCTATATATCCTTATTCAAGGTCCCTTCCCCCTCCCACAACCTGAGGTCATTCTTTCTTCTCCACAAATCCCATCCATTCCCTGGGCAGGCTGCAGGCAGTTTTATGGTCCCACTGCCCCAATACTGCTTAGTTCACTCTCCACTCCTGGGAGATGCAGTTATCTGCCCCCTCCCTCAAGAGTGAGTCTGGTGTTCCTCTATGGGGAGTGGAATCCAAGGTGTCAGTCCAGGGTGTTTCTGATCCAAACTGTTCAGTGGTTGTGGTTTGCAGCTTGGGCATGCTTTGCTTTTTTCTTGTTTGTTTGTTTGTTTAGAGTCCACTAACGAGTGAGTACATCCCCTGCTTATCTTTCTGAGTTTGTGATACCTCACTCAGTAGGATATTCTCCAAATCCATCCACTTGCCTGCAAATATTAGGATTTCATTTTTTCTTACTGCTGAGTAGTACTCCAACGTGTAGATGTACCACAGTTTGTTAATCCATTCTTCAGTTGAGGGACATCTAGGTTGTTTCAAGGTTCTTGCAAATAATGCTGCTATGAACATAGTTGAGCTAATACCTTTGGAGTGTGAATGTGCCTCTTTAGGGTATACACCCAGAAGTGGTATTGCTGGGTCCTTGGGGAGATTGATTCTCAATTTTCTGAGAAACCGCCATATTGCATTCCAAAGTGGCTGAACAAGCTTATACTCCCACCAACAATGGAGGAGTCTTCTCCTTGCTCAGCATCCTCTCCAGCATAGGCTGTCCTCTGTGTCTTTTATCTTAGCCAATCTAACAGATGTCAGGTGATATCTCAAAGTTGTTTTGGTTTGCATTTCTCTGATAGCTAAAGATGATGAGCACTTTTTCAGGTGCCTTTCAGCCATTCGTAATTCTTCTGCTGACAATTCCCTTTTTAGATCTGAACCCCATTTTTTGATTGGGTTATTCAAGGTTTTGGGCTCTAGATTCTTGAGTTCTTTATATATCTTAGAGATCAGTCCTCTATCACTTGTAGGGTTGGTGAAAATCTTTTCCCATTCTGTAGGCTGTCATTTTGTCCTATTGACAGTGTCCTTGGCTTTACAGAAGCTTCTTAGGGTCAGGAGATCCCACTTATTGATTGTTGGTCTTAGTGTCTGTGCCACTGGTGTTATATTTAGGAAGTGGCTACCTGTGCCAATTTGTAGAAGTGTATTTCCCACTTTCTTTTCTATCAAGTTCAAAGTGACTGGGTTTATGTTGAGGTCTTTGATACACTTGGATTTGAGTTTTGTGCAGGGTGACAAGCTCCGGTCTATTTGCATTTTTCTACACACTTCCATCCAACTATGCCAACACCATTTGTTAAATATACTATCTTTTTTTCGTTGAATATTTTGGGCCTCTTTGTCAAAGATCAGGTGTTCATAGGTTTTTGGGTTAATGTCTGGATCCTCAATTCTATTCCACTGATCCACAAGTCTGCTTTTATGCCAGTACCAGACTGTTTTTATTACTGTAGCTCTATAGAATAACTTGAAGTCAGGGATGGTGATACCTCCTGAGGTTCTTTTGTTGAATAAAATTGTTTTGGAAATCCTGGCTTTCCTGTTATTCCAAATGAAATTGAGTATTGTTCTTGAATCACTGAAGAAAGAAATTGAAGAGGATATCAGAAAATGGAAAGCTCTCCCATGTCCCTGGATAGGTAGGATCAACATAGTAAAAATGGCAGTTCTACCACAGGCAATCTGCAGAATCTTTTTAAAGCTTTTCCACTACCCAACAGTTGGCACCATTTTTAGACAGAAGTTTTTCTGTCTTGTTTCAGTCCAAGGGACATAATATCTTCTACCTGTGGCACTGCAGCCACTAATAAATTTATTATACAGTCACTTATATCAATTATACACTGTTTGTCTTATTGTTCATGTTCATTATTAACTATTTCTTATATCTTAATTCATCCCATTTCTTCTAATCCATGTATTGTCAGGTGTTCTGTGACTTTACCTGTGTTCCATTACGTCTTGATTTCTGGGCAGTGACGTACAGTGTCTCTTTGACTCTGCCCTTCTAAGTCTTTATCTCAGCTTGGACTTCCCACCTGCATCAAAGCTACCTTGCTGTTGGCCAAAACAGGTTGTTTCTTAACCAATAGTATTAAAGCATATTCACAGCATACAGGAAGACTCCCACAGTACAAGCCCATAGCCTAAGTCAACTTAAAGTGAGTGAAACTCAAGACAATTTCACTGTAATCAGGGAAAAGACAAGATCGTTGACTTTTTCCATACATACTTAAAGTCTTAGTTTTAACAATAAGACAACTAAAGATGATAAGGAATGAATATTGAAGAAAAGGAAGAGGAAAGAAAGAACTGTGTAAATTTCTAGGTTCATCTAAATTACCAAAGTTAACACAAGATAAAATAAAAACATAGACAATAAAAAAAAATAGTTAGTGAAACATTATTAAAATTTCCTTAGCTAAAACAGTAAAGCAAATAAGATCACTGACCTGCTTAACTTAATCCATTAACCTAAGATTTTCAATTTGAATGAGGAGAATTTTATCAGGAAAACTTCTTGGCAATGTAGAAACTAAATATATGAGTTTATTGAAAAGAAAGTCATTGATTTGTTTCACATGAAAAGATATTTAGAACTATAATTTTTATTACCAAACAACTAAGTAATATTGATATAATTAATTATTAAGAAACAAAACCAGTAGGATAACCAATAGTGATATAAATACACTTTGAAAGAAAACCATATAAATGAATAATCAGTTGGATGTGGTTTCGCAAGCCTTTGTTCTGCCACAGAGGAGGCTAAACTTGTAATCAATTTTGATGAGTTGAAGTGAGCCTAAGTTACACAGTAACCAGTATAGTCTGTGCTACACAATGAGACCATGTCTCAAGAAAGGAGATACACAACTAGTTGAATTTGAGTAACCCAATTACATAAATGTAATGAAATAATAAAAATCCTTTCCCTTACATTTTATGTAATGAAGACTTCAAAAGGTCATGGGGCTATATGAAAGAAGTCCATGACATGAGAAAGTATTCCAACTGAATTTTAAATGAAAGCATCATATAAGCACCACACTAACTGCTTCCTAAAACTGAACTTATATTTTCTTTGAATCACCTAGTATGGCTTTTCAATAACTGACCATTGTTGATATAGACCATGGTATTGGCCTATAATCTTCAGTAGAAAAAAAAATGATTTAAACACGAGTACTCACCATTTCTAAATAATCCACTTGGGTAATATAGTGAAATATATATTTTTTTGATTTTTCATGTGAAATTAAGTATTCATTCTTTCAGGTGTGTAAAAAAAAGTGTTTTCAAATTTTGATAGGGATGGTGTTAAATCTGTAGATCTCTTTTGGCAAGAAGGCCATTTGGCTGTTTTTGCTAAGTCTTTCCTACTGATTCATGAGGTTGGAAGATCTTTCCATATTGTGATATATTCATAAATTTCTTTCTTCAGAGATTTGAAGTTGGTGTCATACAGACTTTAACTTGCTTAGCTGGGGTTAGACCATAATTTTTTTTATTATTTGTGGGTATTGTGAAAAGTAATGTTCCCTGATTTCTTCTCAGGCAATGTACAATTGTATATAGAAGGGATACTTAATTTGGGAGTCTATCTGGGTCCAACAACTTAACTAGAGGTGTTTAACAGTTGTTAGAATTTCCTAATAGAATTTTTTGGACTTACTTATGTATAATGCCATCTGCAAAAATAATATTTTTACTTCTTTCTTTTGAAATTATATTTTCTTCATCTCCTTGGCTCTCATATTGCTTTAGGTAGAACTTCAAGCACTATATTGAATATGTGTGGAGAAAGTGGACAGCCTCACTTTGTTCCTAATTTTAGTTGAATTGTTTGAATTTATCTTCATTTGATTTGATGCTTACTGTCAGGTAGGTATATATTTCCTTTATTATGTGTAGATATCTTCCCTGTATCCCTGATCTCTCCAAGATTTTTACATGAATGTATGTTGGATTTTGCCAAAAATGATTTTAACATCTAAGGAGATGATAACGTGTTTTTTTTGTCAGTTTGTTTATATGGTAGTATAAGAAATTTTTTATACATTGAAACATCTCTGCATCTCTGGCATGAAGCCTACTTGATGAGACTTTCCTAGACCCTCTCTATAGATGGTAGTTGTATAGCTTGGACTTTTTGTGGGACTCCTAATGGTGTGAATTGTGTTGTTTCTCTTCCTTCCTCTCCTTTCAGTCTCTCCCCTCTGCATCTATTATCTCCTAAGTTCACTTCTCCTCTTTTTCTATTTGAAAAGTGGCAAAACTTAGGAAGTCATCGCCTGTGCCAATTTATTGGGGAATTCTCAACAGAAGAATTACGAATGGCTGAAAGGCACTTGAAAAAGGATATACAAGGTTAGAAAGTATGACTTCCTTGTTAATAATAATAATAATAATAATAATAATAATAATAATAATAATAAAGAATAGTAGTTCAATAGCTATGTGGAAAAAGAATCTGAAGATATAGACCTAGCATGTATAAAAAAGGGATACTGAATAAAAGGCATGACTATTTATGGCAATTCAAAAAAATAAAAGAGAGAAAAAGTGCTCAACTTCTTTAGCCATCAGAGAAATGCAAATGAAAACAACTTTGAGATACCACCTGATAACTGTCAGATTGTCTAAGATAAAAGACACAGATGACAGCCTATGCTGGAGAGGCTGCAGAGCAAGGGGAACAGTCCTACATTGTTGGTGGGAGTGTAAGCTTGCTTAACCACTCTGGAATGCAGTATGGTGGTTTCTCAGAAAACTGGGTATCAATCTCCCCAAGGATCCAGCAATACTACTTCTAGGTGTATACCCTAAAGATTCAAATTCACACTCCAAAGGCATTAGCTCAACTATGTTCATAGCAGCATGAACCTGGAAGCAACCTAGATGCCCCTCAACTAAAGAATGGATTAACAAAGTGTGATACATCTACAGAATGGAGTACTACTCAGCAGTAAGAAAAAATGAAATCCTAAAATTTGCAGGCAAATGGATGAATTTGGAGAATATCCTCCTGAGCGAGGTCTCCAAGCTCAGAAAGATAAGCAGGGGATGTACTCACTCATTAGTATAGTCTAAACAAAAAAGCAAAAAGGAAAGCATTCCCAAGCTGCTAGGAGGGGATACTGAACTAAACCATACTGGGACCGGGGACCTCTTGCCCTTGCTGGGGAGGAGATAAAGAGATGTAGAGAAGAGAGAGTGACTGGAGGTAGGAGGGGGAAGAGAACTTGAACAAGGATATACATAGATAAAAGTATATGACTTTATTTATAAAAATAAATTATTAATAAAGAAATTTCATCTTACCTCAGCATTTATTATTAATCTAGTTTAGCTACCTAAATTTTAAAAATAGTTTTATGTGTCACCCCAAAATTTTCTCCCATTTGACAGTTTTGAATATTTGGGGAATAATATCTTTAATTCATTTTATCTTCATTTTCTAGTTCTTTGTTTTCTCTGTGTTTTCCAATATATAATATTTTTATGAAATAGGACCCAAAGACACAGATTTTCAATTGCTTTACCTTTTTGTAATTGCTTCCCTCTAATAGATTCTATAATATTTGTACCAGTTAAAAAGCAAATCTTCAAAAAATCAGGCTTAATACTTTCCTTTTTCTGAGAATGTTTTATTTTTATGCCAGGCATTATGAATCTTTTTAGAGTGGAGATCCCAAGGTTTTCTTTCCATAGTGGTGCTTCTTTGTACAGTTTCCTTGCTTGAGATTCATCCTTAATCCTTTCTTATCTGTGATTTGTCTGCCTTTATAGTGTTCATCATGTTCCATCTTTTCATGTCCTGTGAATGGGAGACTGTAACTTTTAGCAAATATAAGTGACTTCCAACTTAGCTTGCAAAGAGGAGAATCAGTGTTTTGTTTATGCAATTTTCTGTAAGCTGTCTTTCATGTACTAATTTTAAGAGCATTTCTTATGTTTTCATACATATAGCAGTTCATAATTTTTGTTTGTTTTATTGTTTTTTCATGCTGAGAGTATTCCAATATGGTTATAGTATGTCCTCAACAAATGTTAGAAGCTGTTCAGTTTATTAACCAGAAATTAGCAACCAACTGGTAATCACACACAGAAATTATAAACAAGTGTAAGAATCTACTTTCTGGGCACATTGTACTATTGATAGCTTTGGGAAACCTTCTATAAAATAATAAAAACAATACTAATGTAAAGTGAACAATTTTAGACTTAATTTTAATGTTTCTCAAAGCCTAAATGTAAAAGATATAGTAGAATTTAAATCTACTATATAATTTTATGTATAAAATTACACAACCAAATGCCAGTTAATGAACCAGGGATAGAACCTGATTCCACTGTCAGAGGTGTCTTCAACAAACCAAGCTACACAACTCTTTCACTTGCAAAGGGTCTAGTTTCATCTCATAAAGGCTCCACACATCCCTGGTACATGTGCTGGCTTTTTGAAATCCATTACCTGTGGTGGGACTCATTGGTCAGGCTTGATGCTGGGTAAAGCATCTTGAACCTACCTCAACTAAATGTACCAGGTTTTGCTGATTCCCCAATGAGAGGCTTTATCCTTTAAGAGGACAGGATGGGGATTTTTTGAGTGGGAGGCTGAGTGCAAGCAGGAGGGATGAAAGGGTGAACTATAGTTTGTACGTAAAGTGAATAAAACAGTCTCAAATGAAAAATAGTACAGAACAAATAGTATTCAGGTTATCAGTGTAGGGTAGATGTAGTTATGGAAGAAATGGTCACAATAGCAAATAATGATCATAGTACATTAATGGAATAACAAGGCCAAGACTGGAGTTACTGACTGTGGTACAGAAATTGTAAGAAAATAGTTCATACTGATGATATTAAAATCTAAAAATTGTCAAATTAAAATGTAGAGCTCAATATTGAAGAAAATACCAATAAATCATAATTATTTCACTGAGAAAGATACTCTTTAAGAACCAATTAAAAGTTACCTTGACTTCATTGTAATTTACGAATTTTTAGAGATCTCTTGAATTTTACTTATTTGTCATATTCTCCAATGCAAGATTTTGTAAATCTGT
Organism: Sigmodon hispidus; assembly: GCA_004025045.1. Classification (NCBI taxonomy): domain Eukaryota; kingdom Metazoa; phylum Chordata; class Mammalia; order Rodentia; family Cricetidae; genus Sigmodon; species Sigmodon hispidus. The sequence continues at coordinate 14,314 of PVIH01021631.1, read as the reverse complement.
TTTTCAATACAAGGCACATATTGCTTCTTTGGACTATATTTGTAATTATAGCTTTGATGTACTTCCATAACATTTGTTCTTATTTCTTTCATAAATTTTAAAATGATAGAACATATCTTTCTAATTATAAGAATTCTTTGAGAACAAGGGTCAACATTTAAATTCTGTTTTATCTTAAACTGTAATTTGAGAGATATTTGCCAAGTGTAAAATTATTACAATTAGTCATACAAAATGGTTACTTTCCTATTAAAAATTAATTTTACTTTAAGCTCTCCTAACACTATATTTGTAAAGGATATATTCACAATATTTTTCTTATAGCTACTTTATACTCATATTCCCACATCTAATTCATTATTCTCTTCTAACCTCTATAGGAAACTAATAAAAATCAATGCTTCTAATTTTGGTTTATATATCTTACCTATGAGAATCCTGTGGGAATTAACACATGCAGACATTATATTTGCTTCTACATTAAATTCTTATGATTCAGAACCAAAGAAAATGTTGCCAAGGGGTGAGTCTCATTAAACCAACCTGTTGTGCCCAACTCACTCACAGTTTCACAGAAAGACCATCAAGCAGGGGGAACCCAGATGCAAAAGCAAGGTTTATCTATGTAAATACAAGCTAGCTGCTGAGGGGATCTTAACAACTGCTTTTAAAGGGAATAACCACAATTTGAGGTTACTCTAGTACAAAGCTGTGTGCTGACAGCTAATCTGGGGAATTTCTCCTTAAATATGGGCCTAAGAATGATGGTGGCATATTTTGACTAGAGCATTTGGTAGTGGTGTAGCAGGGACAGGGTGGTATGGATTTCGTGATGGGAACTAATGGTCATGCTACCCTTTTGTGAATAACAGCTTCTAGCAATAGTCTCTGGAAACTGGGTGAGAGACTCTTTCTCAGGACTCTGCTTTAGTTCAGCATAGTTTTCTAAAATGGAAGAATCCTTTTAGTTCTTCAAACTAGGTCAAGGTCATGAATTTCTCTTGACCTCTCACCTGGTTGCACTAAGCACTCAAGGAGGGTTACATGTAACTGTACTATTTCCCCTCTAGTGTGACAGACCTACTTTCTCTTATTTTTGTCTATTTTCTTTCCATCACTTTTCCTACTTAAAATAATCATATTCCATCATCTTAGAATTTATCACAAAGCTACCCTCAAAAGAGGCTATCTTTTACAGGATTCTTTTCCTCTTTTAGTTAAATTTAATTTTATTTTTACCAAAAGTACATAATCAGACTTTAAATGAAGTATACTTTGAAAATAAAAATATGCCCAAAAAATTACTGCTAGTAGTCTAATAAATCATTCCTGACGGATGCTGAGTGAGTATTTCTAAAATCAATGAAAATGAGATTAGTTTAGAGATGGGAGCAAATTGTCATTCCACTTTAATCTGAGAACATATAAGGAAGACAGAGTTTTGTAATTTTAATAGTCATTCTGGTTCTGTAATTCACTGATCATGTGTTATTTTTGTAAAACTGTCATGTACCTTGCAGTGACTAGAGTTTAAATATATGGTTCAAAGACTGTTCAGTTTAACATCGTCAGTGAAAGAAAGGGCTGGGAATCCAGTGTGCTTTCTCTGAGTATATTATGTTACCAGTTATTATGGTGGGAGAAGAGAAAGTTGAGGCACATTGAAAAGATTCATCCCTGAGGTGAAGAAAGTATAGGAAGAAAATGAAAAAAAAATCTCAAGTTGGCATGGAGATTTGATCTTTACTATTCATGTTGGAGAGGTGACTTCTTTCTCCTTTTTATAGATCATCTACGTTCTTTGCCTCAATTGCCTGCTGTTTGTAGTGTTCGTGTACTTTTTTTTTTTTATCAATAATGTATCTTATTTTGAACACAAAGACAATATACTATTTAATGCTATTATTAGTTCATTACCATAGTCTTTTAAGCAGGAAAGAAAACACTTACACTATTATCTATTTTATTCGGAAGAGGAAGAATTTATTTCAGGTTATCCACTTGTAAGAAAATACCAGAAGCCTTGCCATTAGTTCTGTCCCTTTTTTCCTGATAGCTTCCAAAATAAATTAAATCCAGGAGCTGATCTGCAGCTGACATCAAACTCCTTACTTTGCAGGATTTAAATGACTTCAAATATGTCCCTCGGGTTCATCCCAATTGAATTAATAGCCAGGTCCCCACAAAATAATCTCTTGAAGGGCAGCATAATCTTCCTTGGTGGAATGCTTTCTGTGACAAATGTCTGCCTAAGGGACTTCCGTTCAAATTCAATGTGCATATAAAACACACATACATCTTCTTGAAATGCAGAGTTTTAGGCTCCAATTCCAAAGTTTCAGATTCTATTGGCTTGAAGTAAGAAGAACTCTGCATTCTGCATTAAAAAAAATAGTCTCCAAGAGATTCCTAGTGTCTATCTACTATTCCCAATGGTCTTTTCTTTTTTTCTTTTTGCAAAACTGTTCCTCCATCAGATAACACTGATTCTTCTCTGGAAAACACTGATAAACTTAAGAGTTCCAGGTTGGGTGTTAGATGGTGAGGAAGAATTTTGAAAAAAAATGATAAGAAAGGGGAGGCATTTCTGAAAGAAATTTGAGAAGAGAGGAAGAAAATTGAGGTAGAAACGTAAGGCAAGGGAAACTCCCAGGAATCTACAGAGATGACCCCAGATGAGACTACCAACAATAGTTGAAAAGAAGTCTAAAATAGCCATCTCCTGTGATAAGATTGGTGACACCTCAATTGTGATCACATAACTTTCGTCTGGTGACTAATGGTAACTAATACTCAGATCCATAGCCGAACATTAGGGTGAGTTCAAAGAATACTTTTGAAGAGAGCAGTACATATATGAGCCAGCAGGGTCAAAAACATCACTAGATAACCCAGAAAGCAACTAACCTGGCTCATAGGAAATAATAGAATCTGAATCATCAATCAGAGAACCTACATGGGACCAACCTAAGCCCTCTACAAACATGTGATAATTGTAGAGCTTGGTCCACTTGGGGGACATCTAATAATGGAAGCAGAAGCTGTTCCTGATGCCTTCCCTGGCTCTTGGGAACTTATCTCTTAACCTATGTCACCTTACCAATATCTCATGCTTTGCTGATATACATGGAAGTTCTGCCACTTTTCTTTTTGTGTATCTTTTTATTATTATGAATAAAGTCACATTTTCTATCCATGTATGTCCTTGTTCAAGGTTCCTTCTCTCTCCCACCTCATCCAGTCAAACTCTCTCCTCCACATCTCCCCATTCTTCCCCAGCAAGGGCAGGAGGTCCCAAGGTCCCAATGTCCCAATATGGCTTAGTTCAGCAGCCACTCCTGACAGATCCAGTTTCCTCCCCACTACATCAAGACTGAGTCAGGTGTTACTCTGGAGGGAGTGGGATCCAAGGTGCCAGTCCAAGGTGTTTCAGATCCCAAGCTGTTCAGTGGTTGTAATTTGTAGCTTGGACATACTTTGCTTTTTTGTTTAGAGTCCACTAATGAGTGAGTACATCCCCTGCTTATCTTTCTGGGTTTGTGAGACCTTGCTCAGGAGGATATTCTCCAAATCCATCCATTTGCCTGCAAATTTTAGGATACCGTGATTCCCAGTTTTCTGAGAAACCACCATACTCCAGAGTGGCTGAACAAGCTTACACTCCCACCAACAATGGAGGTATGTTCCCCTTGCTCCTCAACCTCTCCAGACTAAATTTCAAAGTTTCTCAGAGCCTGGAAGCAAAAGTCATTGTGGTTCTTAGGCAATTACATTATATCAAATCTTACAAATATTTCTAGATGTAAACATTAAGCAAATATCAACCATCCCAATGAAAAAAAATATCATAGTCAAATATCAGACGTCAACAATGAAAATCAGGAACTGAAAATGTCAACTATAATATGATATATTGCCTATTAGGTGAAGAATAGGTTAATTTAACACTGACACAATTCATGAAGAATGAAAGAGTAAAAGAAATAAATTGAAAGCAATAAACCATTTAACAGAACACATAATAGTAATTCTAAAAGAACATATATTTTACATATTGATTATGAAAGAGAATAAGTCATTCAATTATGGGGAAATTTAGAGGTGGGGTCAAAATTATCTTCCTGAATATTTGTATAGATCTTATAAATATTAAAATGTGTTAGACCAGCTCACATTATACTTTAATTATTATGGTTAAGAATTACTTACTTTTATGAATCTATAATCCTTTTAAAATTCTGTTCTTTATAAAAATGAACAATTACATAGTATACTTAGACAGCATGAAAGGGTATTTTTCAGGAGCATGCTCAAAGCCTTCAACACTTCAAGTTTTATTTAGAATTTGAGGAGTTTATACTTCCATTCAAGTATAAAGATGGATGTTTCAACATACAGTGTAGGCTTTTGTCAAATTGCATTAGTCTAGAACTTACCACATGAGAGCCATGCCACATTTGGATAAGTATTTTTAAGAAAACAATAAAATTAAATTGTTAGATAAATAGCTGTAATTTAATTACAGAATCAGACATCAGTTTAATGGCTATATAAAATAATTTGCAAATAATTTTGTCAAAAAATTCTGTTATACTTTTATAACACCAAAAACTACAGAATTCACATCACTTACAGGTGGCACTTTTTGAATCATTTAGTGAAAAGTGCTAATTTAAAATTAAAATATAATAAAATTAATAGTAGGATATTTTCTTTTTTATTTTAAAATATATTTTAATATGTCTACCAAAGTTTCTTCCCCCTCCTCTCTTTCCAGTACTCTCTCAGCTTCCACCAACACCATCCATTCATCCATTTCCCAGATAGAGTTAGGGACCCCCAGGGTGAGTCAATGTAGTTTGGCATATCCAGTTGAGATAGGACCAAGCCTCCTCCCTTTTGATCCTCAGTATAAAGGCTAAACAAGGTGTTCCTTTGTAGGGAATGGGCTCTGAGAAGCCAATTTATGCACTAGGAATAAATTCTTGAAAAATTGACAAAGACCCCACAAACTGCTCACACCACTGGACTGTCATCCACATATAGCAGGCCCAGTTGAGTCCCATGCAGGTTTACTAGGTTTTAATTCAGAATCAGTGAGCTCCTAATACCTCAGATCAACTGTCTCTGTGGGAATCCTCATCAAGATCTTGACCCCATTGCTCATAAAATTTCTCCCCCATCTCTTTGTCTGAATTGGGAGCTGGAACCAATACTCAACTGTGGATCTTTGAATTTTCTTTCAACAGTTGCTGAATGAAGGTTCTATAATGATAATTAGGATGGTCATCAACTTGATTATAGGTAAAGGTCAGTTTAGGCTCTACTCTTGCTTGGAATCTTAGCTGGGTCATCTTGGGGTTAGGGTTAGGGTTAGGGTTAGGGTTAGGGTTAGGGTTCTTGAGTATTTCCCTAGCAGCAGGTTTCTCTCTAATCCCACAATGGCTCTCTCTATCAAGATAGCTATTTTATTGTGCTCCTTCTCTGTCCTTCCCCCAACTCAATCATCCCATTCCCTCATGTTCTCTTTTCACTTCCCCTTATCCCTTTCCCCTATGGTCCTAATTTAATCAGGAGATCTTATATATTTTATCTTACAAGAGGGATATATAAATATCTGTCTTGGATGTCCTCCTTATTACCTAGCTGCTCAGGGGTTGTGGATTTTAGCCTGATTATCAGTTGCTTTAAGTCTAAAATTTACTAATGATTGAGTACATACTGTTTGCAATTCTGGGTTTGTATCACATCACGCAGCATAATATTTTCTATTAGCATAGCTGAGAAAATGTTCTTTGGGGTAAGAGTGCTCTCTTCTATCTCTTGCATTGTGTTGTTTATACATGCATCTGTAGTTCTTATTAATATATTCAGATTTTCCGTTTCCAGCATTACTTCATTTTGTGTCTCCTTTATGGCTTCTATGTCAGTTTTCACATCCTATCTTGTGATAGGATGTGAACTTCCTTCATTTGATTGTCTGTTTGATTCCTTTTTGCTTGTCTGTTTGTTTTTAGTTTTCTTTAAGAAATTTCAGTTTTTCCCACATCTTAGATTTGTTGTTTCTTCTGATTATTCAAGGGAGTTTTTCATTTACTTTCAATCTTTCCTTTAAAGGCCTCTATAATCTTTATATTATTTTTAATGTTATTTTCCTCTGCTTTCTCTATATTGGAATGATCAGGTCTTGCTGCTGTGCAACTGCTATGTTCTCATAGTGCAATATTGATCCTTTTGTTGTTAAGTATGTTTTTGCACTGGCATCTACCCATTTTTTCTCCTGTCAATTCAAGCATTGTCAATGTTTCAGGGAGCTGTTCATGGGTCCCATAGGTGCTCTTGATGCAATTGAAGCTCTTAGAGAAATCAGAGCCAATAAAATCTGTGTCTCAGGCAGAAATTGAGATCTCTAAGAGATAGATGGCTTTGGTAGGTGGAGTAGGGCTTATAGGCTACAAGGCCAGATGAGGAGTAGAGTTGGACAAGGTTGTAAGCAGGGGTCCTTCTTGCTTTTCTACATCTAGGGCTATGATGGGTTTGGGGAGTAAGAATTGTCCCCCTGCTACCTAGGCCAAGAGGCTTGGCTGACTGTCCATTAAGATAATCCACATTTTGTGATGGACTTTCTAGGGTCTGTGTGTCTCAGGAAGCCATGGAGGTTGAGGGGAAACTTGGGTTTGGGGAATGGAGTAGGCCAGACGTTCCTATGAGGGGCAGTGATAGTCAGGCTTGCCCAGAGGTGTCCTGCTTGCTTGCCTACTCCTAGAGCTGTGACGGGATTGAAGGGCATGGCTTGTGTCTTGTTGCCCAAACTTGGAGGCTGGCATTGCTAGCTCAGTGGTATTTACAATTAATATAAGATATTTTATTATGACAAATTTTTGTATCCCAGGTATTTTTAAAAATGTGTTTGGAGTCAGCTCTCTTGCTCTCACATCCTTAGGGATGGCTCCCCTGTGCCTTCAACAATAGAGCTAGTATGCTGCTCCCTCTTCTGTGTGATTCCCCAAGTTCCTAGAGAAAGAACCAGATGGAGATCTTCAAGTTGTGTTCTCTATCTAATATTTGGCTGTGATCCTTGCATATGCTCCAATCAGCTGCTGGATATACTCTCTCTGATGACAACTGGACTGATTCGAATAGAGCAGATCATCATTAAATATTATTTCATTGATTGATTTATTGATTAATTGACAGATAATTGACTAATTTTTGGCCAATTATTCATAGTTCTACCCCACCTCTATGGACTATACAGACTCTGATTCCTGGTCAGGCAGAGTGGGACAAGGGCTCCCTTTCATGGCATGGACCTCTAATTAGGTCTATCACTGGTTGGCCACTCTTACAAGTTCTGTGCAACCATTGTCCCAGCACATCTTACAGGCAGAACATATTCTAAGTTAAAAGTTTTGTGGCTCAGTTGGTACCTCAACTCTACCAAGGGAAGCCTTGCCTGGTTACAGAAGATAAATGGTTCCAACTCTGTGTTCTCCATTACTATGAGTTCTTGCTAAGGTCACCCTTGTAGATTCCAGGAAGTTTCCAATGTTTCTAAATAACTAACCCTAACCCTAACCCTAACCCTAACCTTAACCCTAACCCTAACCCCACCATGTGCAGTCATCTCCTCATGGACTGTCTCCATCCATTCCTCACCCCCTATCTGATTCCTCCTGTTGTTGTCCTCATGCATCTTCAGTCTTCCTACAAAATCTAAACTACTTCCATTTCCCAGTACGATCCATGTATTCTACCCTAGAGTACTCCATGTTACTTAGCCTCTCTGGGTCTGCAGATTGTAACATGATTATCATTTACTCAATAGCTAATAGCTATTTAATGTGAGGGTATACCATTTTTGTATTTTTGAAGAATCTAGATTGCCTCACTCCAGGTGAATGTTTTTCTCTAGTTTGATCTCTTTCCCTGAAAATTTATGGTATCATTTTTAAAGTGCTAAATAAAGTTCCATTGTGTAAACATATAACATTTTATTTATACATTCTTCAGTTGAGGGATATCTAGGTTTTTATCTGATTCTTAGACTTAGTTAGCTTTGAGTTTCTCTATAATTAGATCTTTGTTATGGTGAAGTATGTCCATTTTCACTATATTTTCTAGGACATTTATTATTAAGGGGTATTGAATTTTGTCAAGGCCTTTTTTGAATCTAATAAAATAATCATGTGGTTTTGTTCTTTGGTTTGTTTATATTTTAAACTATAGTTATTGATATGTATATGTTGAACATGCATTGGTGGTATGAAGCTTACTTGCCCAGATTCATGGATAGTTGTTATTCTGAAACCATGTGGTATGGCTATTTTGCATTGCATGAAGAGTCTTTTGGTGTTTTTCAGCATAGTTATGACTGCAAATGAATGTTACTCAGTCATATATTGTGAAGGGAACAGGGGCTCAGACTTACTAATAGAGAAATGTTGACTTATTTCAGTGATCAAGTAAAGAAAACATTTAGCTTTTAGTAAAAAGAAATATTATACAGGTCATTTAAAAAGAGAATATAAATGAACTGAAAGCTTTAAAGAAACTTTCATAGTGAATTGAAATTTAAGTAACTCCAATAACATTGTTTCTGTAAAATAAATAAATAAATAAAAATCTGGCTTTCCATCACAGAATAGATTTGTTCTACCAAAAATATCTAATTACTATTATAAGCACAATATATTCAATTATTAAGACTCAAATTGTTATCTTTCTGTTGCTAGGTATGTAATCATAGACACATGGCAGTTGAGACATGTGTGGGAATAAATCTATGCCAGAAGCTGCTTCCTCACTAGGTTCATAGCCTGTCCTCAGGGGAAAAATTGTTAAAAGATGTCTGACACAGAAAATATTAGGGTTACAAGACATCTTTCTCCAGTGCTGGGGCGAACATTTTCTATACCTTATGTGTCAGCTAGTTATGATGTATATATACTATATATACTATGTTGTTCTTGGACAGTCATTTAACTTGACCATCAAATTCACTTTACTTTGTCCCTGACAGATACTAATATAATAAACACAGGGTGAGAAAAAAGAAGAAAATCACTAAAACATTAAAACATTTCTAACTAAATTCGTAATATGATAGAATATCCATCAGATAATTTTCAAAAGTAGAAAGATTATCAGTTTTACTATTTCAATAGACTACACTACAATATTCTGGATCAGTGAATGTAACTGGAAGATAAATCATTCATTTAAAAGATCATGTTATTTATAAATTAATATGACCAAAAATTTTTGTCACCATAGGATTTTCGTTACATATTAAAGAAGATAATGGACATTCCAATGTCCTCTCAGACAGAAATTATAAGTGAATGTTCAAGGGAATGGAAAAAATTACATTATATTTTGTAGTAGCAGAAGTTAACGTGCTTCATCTTGCCTATTCACATAAGCTCTCAGGAACATGAAATAGAGAACAGCAATAGTGTCTACAAATTTTACTACTTCATCCCAACACATCCATTCATATGCATTTCTTCTTAGTTATGGAATATGGTATTTAGAAATGATTTTTAGAGGTTTCACTAGTTAAAAAAAGAACACCACTTTTGGAAATACACAGAACTCACATATAAATAACTGATGATGTATCTGCTAACTTTGAATGGTAAAATAAAAGTGAGACTACCTTACAGATTGTGTGTGTGTTTGTGTGTGTGTGTGTGTGTATGCTGTGTATTTGTATGGTGTGTGTGTGTGTGTGTGTGTGTGTGTGTGTGTGTGTGTATGGGAGTATGCCAATATGGAGTAAGAGGACTACCATAAGAGTCATTTCTCACATTTTCTTCTTTGTGAGAACTTTTCCTGGAACTGAGAACTGATAAGCATTGAAAGAGATGGAGAAGGGTGGGTCAGAGACTCTGCAGGCTGCCTCTGAGAAAGCAAGATGTAATGGTAAACAGGTAAAACACTAACAACATAGCACAACATAGATGAATAAAAATGGGTTGAGTTAAGATGCAAGAGTTAGTAAGCAAGAAACCTGAGCCACAGACAAAACAGTTTGTAATTCTTTTATAAGCCACTGTTGGACCATGGGTAGAAGTGCTTCCTCCAGACTCCAGATATGAATTCACCAGAATCTTCTGGCTACACTTATACTTTATTACTCATTCATGAATTTACAAGAATAGAGTAAGAATTAAATAATCAGATCAGAAAAGACTAATGTTCTACAATCTTGAACTCTGAACTTTATTTCTCACTTTAATCATTTTGTTCTATCACTTTTATATTTCTCATTTTTAAGGACAATTACTTGTTGCTACTAATTTATACTTTGAAAGGCAACTGTGATTACCTCAGCATGCTTATCAAATCCTACTTTGATTCTTAAATATAATTGATAATTTATCATTAAGAAATTTAAGTCAGTTAGTTAAACTAGTTGCAAAATCCTTGTCTCTATTTGTAAGCAGAAAAGTTTGATTCATGTAAATGTTATTCTGCTGACTGTCTACCAAGAGTATTGCTCATCATTAGTTTATAGCCCTAATGTTACAACCAGACAAACAAGGAAGATGCTTATGTTGCTCCACATTTTCTGAACCAACTTTCCTCATTACTGTTTTCTTATAAAACACCAAAACACAAAATATTAATTGAAATGTCAGATTGAGGTGATAAGTGGCTAATTTTGATAACTAGATATATTCTTTTTCAAAAAATTAAGATAAATATTTAATAACTTACACGTTATATAATAGTTATAATTCTCAACAGTGCCAGCTATCCCACTAAAGTTTTAGTTTATTTTCCTGGGTTTATAAAGATAAGACAAATATTGCAGGTGTTGAATCAACAGTACAGTCCTATATGTAATTGATGACTTGGATTTTTGTATACCATATATCAAAATAAGAGTTGGACATATTGCAAGACTTTCTCTTAGTTATCCAGGTCATTATCAAAGTGAAAAATAAAATAATTTTTTACTCAGGACCATTTTGGCCCTGGTGTGCTTTTTTATTTCCACTCCATCAGCTCTACCAATTCCAAAATCCTTGACTATGAAGGAACTATGCCAGCCCCATCTGTTTACTCACAGATTGTGAGTAAAATTCGTTTAAGATGAGTTTATCTGTGAAAAGATGATTTTTTTAGTTTCTTATTCCTACTGGTACATAGTGTTCAGTTGTTTCTGTGTCCTCAATATGCACTTGTTCAGATGTTTGAAGGAAGAATAACAGAATGTATGCTTTAAAACAACATAATTTTCATTAATTAACTCAACATATGGTCTTACAGTCCAGCCAACACCAGACTTTCACAGAGAATGCATATTTTCTTTAATATCAACGGAAAAATTTAGAAAATTTGTTTGAGAATTACACTAGTTGGTTTTTGAAATGTTATTACATATCAGTACTTAATATATTAATACTTTATTCTTGCTTGCAACTCTTTCATATATACAAATCCCTTAAAGTCTTTATGTAAATCAAATAAAGCTATATACTTATATTAAATACATTAGTAGAAATGGAAGATGAACAAAAAATATATATGAAAATCAAACCTCTTTCTAATTCATCTATTCCTTTGCTCTGCAGGAAAGGCTAGAATTCAGTAAAATGTGTAAGTCAAAGTTAGAGCTGATTAGTAACAACATACTAAAATAGTAAACTGTAAATATTAATGTTTCTGGCAACCAGATAAGACAACGTCCTTAATCGTCAAAATTTATGTAGTCATTTGCTTAATATGTCACAAAAGATAATCTTTCTGAGATGTAAAATGGAAAGACTGAGTAAAATGTAATTTAACTTCCTCCTGAATCATAATGAATGATGGTAGATGTAAATATTAGCTATTTGTTCATGTGATTTTGATGTGAAGAATATAAGATTATCCATATTCAGTTGACAGTATTGAAATAATGGACATAGTCTCCATATATCATTGTCTATGTAGATGACTGGTGTAAGGATCTTTAATTTTCAAATATCATTTTCATTTACTGATACTTACTAATACTTATATCTAAAATACTTCATTTTTCTACTTCATTCCTTACCACAGAACAGTAAAATACACACATATAATAATATAAAGGTTGTTTTAAATCTTGCATTCTTCAAACAATAGGAGAGGAAAACAACAGTAATAGGAATATTTCTTACTATAAGATAACAAGCATTCACACACTAATTAATATTTTCTTTCAAGTTTTTAAACTCAGTATTGGGAACAATAGGAGAAAGATATTTGATTAAATCCTCTCTGAGTTTAAGAAAAAGAACAACTGCTGTAAATTCAAGTAACATAAGCTTGCCTGACAGAGTGACAGTTCATATTCTAAAATATGTCATACTTATATTTGAATCTAATTTAATTTTTCCACAACCAGCAGGATATCTTGAAACAGATGCTCTGAAGAAAGTCATACATATCTATTCTGTTTATTGCCTATTGGTTGGCTTCCTTTCTTACTTCTCCTTTATTAATTCTCACACCCTCAAAGTCTATAATTCCTGACTGGTTCAGTAATTCCATGACTCATCAAATAATCTATGTGTGAAATTGCTTGTGCCATCCATCTATCCCTACATTGATGATTCATATGTTATCTATGACAGATGAATACTATCAAAGAATTAAATTTATTATTCTAAAACAAACTTGAAACTCTCCTAAATAAAACTGCAATATATTAATTGAGTTACTTAGGGAATTTAAATGAATATTTTCACATGTTTTTCTAATAGCAATATTGTGATTTGGGTAAAATTTGAGTAGTTTTTCAAATAAAAAGTTTGAATCAATGATCATTGTCTTTTGAATATCAGAATGAGAATTCTTTACATTTCAAGACAAACTCAAATTATTTACTAAAATTTTATTTAATACTCTATTCTTTACTGTTTACCCATATTTTTAAAAATGTTTTAGAATATTTTCTAACACAAAGTATTGAACTTCAATGTTCCAAAAATATTTCTTAGCAAAGAGAAAATAATTGTATTTATCCAAGTAAATATCTTGACTGTTTGGATGGATATGTGTGAATACTAAAAGTTTAATTCTCTGTCAAGCAACTCATTTAAAAATCATGATAAAAGATATTATTATTATAATATTCTGCATAGTTTTTATTTCCAAATCACATCATAAAAACTAACCCAGAAGTCATTTTTAGTTTCAAACTATGAAAATTAACACAATTGAGCATTAAATGGGTATTTATGAAAGTTCCAAATGAGAACGATGTTGAAATTGAACGGCTTGATGTACAGTAACAATTAGATCCACTGAAATTTTGTTTTATATATTTATATCAAAGTCATTGTGTTCAAGAAAGAAATGATGAAACTACTTTAGAGATTATAAGACAAGTGTTTCATATTTTCAATTTTAGCATGTGGGTTTCTTTCAAACATATGAAATTTGAGGTGCTTTTAAAAAGGAGCCTGTAAATGCAAATACATCCAAGCCTATCATCCTGCAAAAAACTCAAATCCAAGTGGATAAAATACTTCATCATAATCCTAGCCATGCTGAACTTGATAGAAAAGAAAGTGGAAAATATTCTCCAGTGAATTGACACAGGTGACCACTCCCTAAATATAAAACCAGCAGCACAGACACTAAGAACAACAATCAATAAGTGGAACCTCCTGAAACTGAGAAGCCAAAGAAACAGTCAATAAGACAAAACAACAGCCTTCAAAATGGGAAAAACATTTTCACCAACCCTACAAGTGACAGAGGACTGATCTCTAAAATATATAGAGAAATCAAGAACCTAGATCCCAAAACCTTGAATAACCCAATCAAAAAATGGGGTTCAGAACTAAAAAGGGAATTGTCAGCAGAAGAATTACAAATGGCTGTAAGACACTTGAAAAAGTGCTCAACTTCTTTAGCAATCAGAGAAATGCAAATCAAAACAACTTTGAGATACTACCTGACACCTGTGAGATTGGGTAAGATAAAAGACACAGATAACAGCCTATGCTGGAGTTGTTGTGGAGCAAGGGGAACACACCTCTATTGGTGGGAGTATAAGCTTATTCAGCCACTGTGGAATCCAGTATTGCGGTTTCTCAGAAAACTGGGAATCAATCTCCACAGGGATCCAGCAATATCACTACTGGGCATATACCTTAAAAGTGCACATTTGCTCTCCAAGGGCATTAGCTCATCTTTGTTTATGGCAGCATTATTCATAATAGTAAGAACCTGGACAACCTAGATGCCCCTCAACTTAAGAATGGATTAAAAAAACTGGTACATTTACACAATGGAGTGCTAATAAGCAGTACGAAAAAATGATATCCTA
>PVIH01021630.1:0-29158 GCA_004025045.1 Sigmodon hispidus | reverse complement strand
CCGGAAGTGGAACCAGCAACAATGGGAGCTGAACTCTCCCTCCCAGGCTGGGATAAAGGCACTGAGGCCTCTAGCCCCCTCCTGACCTCTGGGCGGGGTCCGAATCCGCCCCTCGGAGACCCCAGCAGTTAGTTCGCTCAGTTCGAGGTCGTGGCGGGGTTTCCCTCAGCAGGAGCTGTGGAAGTGGTCAGGGACAGCGTCCACCTGCCCCTGCCCCAGAGAGCGCTGGGATTCTGCAGCCAGCGCTGGGTCCCGGAAGTGGAACCAGCAACAATGGGACATATATGTTTTTCAAAGTTTAATTGATTCCATCTCTTAAAGTTGTGTTTAAGGCCTAAGTCCAGAGTGTTAAATGCACTTTATGGTTTTATGAGTCTGGGTAATAGCTTTAACTCTAATTTTTAGATTATTTGACTTAGCATGAATCACAAGCTCAGTAATAAGATGTGATTAAATGACTTCTGCTTTGTAGAATTTTATTAGGATGGACTGACAACATGCCTGAGTTATGGTGGAATCTCTATGAAAAATGTTTATTCTTCTCAGATGTTTCTGAGGCTCTGAGGCATCTGTTTAAGTGGGGTAGAGAAGCATACTGATCCCAGCCCCACTGATTTGGAGCTGCAAACTTCCTTGAATTGAGAACAGCGACATGTTCATCTTACTAGCCTCAGTGGTCACAAAAAATGTCTTAGAAACAGTTGCTACTGGGCGCACAGTTTAAACCAAGAAGATTATTCTGCACTTAAAATGGTTTTCAGATGTACTTCTTCTCATCTTTCAAGCTACATTTAATATCCCCAAATAAGCTACCAAGAGAGTATTTAATTTGTCTGATCAGGAACATCTCTTGAGCCCCAAAAGGCAGAGTGAATTTTAGGAGGTAGAAATGAGGTTGTATTCCTGACATTCATCACTCTTAGACTACTCAGAGAACGTTCAAATTGGACTGGCTGATATTCTTTTCAACTAGTAAGTGTGGCCTTTATTTCACAAAGTATTTTAAGTTTGGGATTGACAACTGTGAATTATAAAACAAAAACAGAGGAAGCTCTCATGATATTTGGAGTATGGTAGCTGGTGGACATTTGCTTGCTGGAGAAAAAGGGAATCCTGGGACCCAAAATTCAGAGGAAATCTATCAGCCTTAACAAAGACTCCAAAGATCAGAAGTGACCTTTCTTTTGTGTGAGTATATGTTAAACAGCTGTTCCTGGGAGAAAGGGTAAGCTCTTCATTGTCTTCACACCATACACCTGGACAGCCTTAGGATCATGCCCTTGCAGAAGGAAGCCTGGAATCATAGCGGAGTGAGAGGCTCATCTCATTGTCTTGAAGTCTCATCAAGTGGCATCATGAAATTACAGGACCAAAGGCACAAGAGAGAGAGAGAACTGGATTTGGACAGTGACTCCAGTGCTGACTCAGGTTTGGACTTGAGTGGGAAAACAGAAGTGGCATCTGCAGTAGGTGTGAATGTGTTCTAAAACCACAAGTGTGAATGGGGCTAGATATTATCTTCAGGGGATAGAAGTGCCCAGCAAGGTGAAATGGTGTATTGAGCTTTGCATTTGGCAAACAAGTTTTTTACTGATTTTTATATCTGGCCCTCTGTTGTTAATATTTATGGCTCAAACTATTTTGTGTAAATTAGCTTTCTGAATAACTGAAATTTTATTTTTTAAACCATAAATAGTGTAGATGGGATACTTCCTAGTATATTTTTATATACCTCTTGAAATATAGGTGAGCGAGAAACCTAGTTTGTGTGTTTTTTGGAGAATACAAGACATTCAGTAAAATCTGACCTTCAGCTGAACACATAATATTTTGTCACATTTGTAGTATAAACTAATTATTCCTTAAGTTCTAATTTTACTGGGCATCTTATTTCTATTTTTGAAACATGATCAGTCTACCACTGTGACATGGCACTATTCTAAAGCAACAGTGTTTCCAGTGCACATGAGTCACAGCAGGACTGATGTCCTAACAAGTGTCTCAGGGATGTTGTGCTTCTTGAAACTGCAGTTACTTTTGCAGTCTCTTTCTGTGGTACCCAGTGATTGTATTCTGTTGTAGCATATGTGTTGTATTTTCAATTTCCCTCTCTATTCAATTATGTTCATCTGAGAAGAAACTTGCTAGATAGGGACAAAACTGTCCTACATATGACAAGCCTTTAAAGCTTTCCTGTACTTACAACCAGAGCAAGTCTAGCTGTGCAGGTCACAGGAACCTTTAATTGTACTATGTATATTTAGATTCATGTGACCTGATTTAACTTATTGTGTTCGTTTCCTTTGATGCATAAGTTTATTTCTAACCTATGTTAAAACTGAGTGGTTTTTTAGTTTATTTATTTTGCCTTAGATTAACTTTTGTAGGTTTCTCTCTAAAAGCTTTTTTCTACCCTGAAACACTTGTTAAAACATTTAGAAGATATCTTAAAAGTATAATGGGAGTTACTGAGAAGACAGAGTGGTAAAAAAAAAAAAAAAAAAGAAAGAAAGAAAGAAAGAAAGAATCAATGAACATTTATTAACTGTGGGAGAGGAAGATCACCTGGCAGACTTTTTTGTAATGTAGTAAGGATAATGTGAAGTCATATAGACAAAAATCTCAGAAAAACTGAGGCGCTGAGGAAGGGTCTTGGAGCAGTGAATACTTAGGGTGTTGCCTTAGTCACTGTTCCTTTGCTATGAAGGGACACCATGACTAAGACAACTCTTATAAAAGAAAAGCATTTAATTGGGGGCTTGTTTATGTTTCAGAGTTTTAGTTAATTACTATGATAGCAGGAGCATGGTAGGTGGGTGAGGTGCTGGAACAGTAGTTGAAAGCTATATCCTGATTTGCAGTCAGAGAAACACTGTGTTGGGGGGATCGTCTTTTGAAACCTCAGTGCCACCCCCAGTGATACACCTCCAAGAATATACCTCCTAATCCTTCTAATTCTTTCCATGAGTTCCATAGCCTGCTAGTTCAGTATTCAGATATATGAGCCTATGGGACATTCTCATTTACACTAGCACCACTGTCTTACAGGCAAGTGGTCAGGTAAAAGTATAGAACAGTGAATACACAGAGGTCCACAGAGAAGGGTACTCCCGGTTCTCTCAACTTCTCATCTAGCTCCTTAGTCATTAGAAGGGACATGGCCCAGCCCTGACACTATTAAATACAACCTTTCCCTCATTTATCGCAAATGATAACCACAGTCCTCATTTAGTAGTTTCCTATAGCTGCTATAAGTACCACAAACTGAGTGGTTTAAACAAAAGAAATTTATGGCCTCAAGTTTTGGAGACTAGAATTCTAAGATCTAGGTGTAGTGAGATTGGATCCTTCTGAGGACTATGGGCAGTCTGTTTTGTGCCAGTCTTCTACTTATTGATGGCTAGCATGTATTCACTGGTGTGGCTCAGTTGTAAATGCCTCACTGTAACATCTGTCTCTGTAAGCATTTACATTCTGTCTTTATCCATGTTCTCTCTCTCTTTTATAAGTAGTATCAGTTTTATTGAATTAGAAAGTTCACCTCCTCTAGTATAAACTCATTTGTTGTTGAGACAGAGTCCGTGTAGCCCGATTGCCACAAAATTGGTATTTGGTCATCATGAGCTTGAACCTGTGATCCCTCTGTTAGCCATATTAGTCTATAGCAGCAGGGCTAATTGGTAAAAAGTAAAAAGAGATTTACTAGTAAGGTTTGGTCGTGGTGCACACCTTTAATCCTAGCACTCAAGAGGCAGAAGAAGACAGACATCAGTGAGTTCAAGGCTAGCCTGGATCTAGAGTTCCAAGGACAGCCAGAGCCGTAACACAGATAAACACTATCTTGAAAAAACAACAACTGGGCGGGGGCACACACATAATCCCAACACCTGGGAGGCAGAGATAGGTGAGACAGGTGGATCTCTGTGAGTTCAAGGTCAGCCTGGTCTACAGAGCCAGTTCCCAAAGGCTTCAGAGCTAGACAGACAAACACAGGAAACCTCATTGCAAAAAAAAAAAAAAAAATCAAAACCAAACCAAATAAACAAAACAAACAAACAAACAAACAAAAAAACCCAAAATAACAATGACCTCACATCAACTCTCTGAATGTGTAAGAAAACCTCCAGTTAAATGCTTTATTTTACATGTCACCTTGATCATGGTGTCTCTTCATAGCAAAAGAACAGTAATTAAAATAATTTTAAAAATACAAGGAACAGAACTAGAAGCATAAAAGAATAAACAATGTCAGCTGTATTGATATTCCCAGACAATCAGAATGTCTACCACTTGTAATCCTTACGATTTCTGTCTTTCTCGCTTCTACACCATTGCTTTTATTTATCCTACAGGATTTCTTGTTTGGATTTTAAAGTTAGTATACAGTGCAATAGGCTTCATTATAGCACTTTCATGCCTAATTTGTTTTTGTTAATCCCTTCAGGCCTTGTATCGGTCCACCCCTGGCAGTTTCCCTTCTGCTTTCACGTCACAAATGTTTTATTTCTCTTCTCCTCTTCCGCACAACCTCATTAGCCCCTCATGGTTCCCCTTTTACTCCATACTATCTATAGTCAAATCTTAATGGGAAAACAAATTCTGTCAGAGGATATAGCTTAGTGCTAGAGTACTTTTTCACCACAGCAGTACCTAACCTGAATGTGATGGCATAGGCCTGGAATCTTAGTTCTCAGGAGGCAAAGGCAGAAAGCTAAGGAGTTCAAGGTTCTCTCTTTCTTTCTTACACACACACAGGAATAAATTAAAATATTCTTCAAGAATCTATCTTTATCGATTCTTTTACACAAAATTGCTTATTTGGTCTGTTTCATCGTAATAGATTTTGTGGAGTGTAATCTCCTTAATTCTTCCTTAGTAAATGTCTTAGTGTTTCACAGAATGCTGGTCTTTCTAAAAATTACATTGAAAATTAAAATAAGCATGACTTAGCTGCTTATACAGAAAGTAGGTCTTTGTGGTGTTGAATAATTCTAAATAATTGGATATAGCAATTACTGTCTCAAATCAGTATAAAGTGGCCACATACGTTGATTTCCGAGTAAACAGTAGAAATAAAAGTAAGCATAAGACATAATTAACATTTATAAATGATAATCATGGAACGTTGTATAGCTAGCATCCACAGGCAGAAGATATGAAGTATTGACATAAATTACTTCATTAATGATGTATTTCTTATTTTAGATATTTGATTAAGAATATAAATTTTAGAAACATTTCCACCTTTGCTTAATCAAAAGGGTTCTGCTTTCTAGGCATTTGTTTGCCTTTCCCCAGACCCCGCCCCACCTTCTAAACTCAACTGCTCAGAGTAAAATAAAATAATTTATTCTATGCTTCATTCAAATGTTACTAATTTTCCGTTTTGCAAAATTTAGACAAGTAGCTGTGAGTGAAGCACAAAGCATAGACTTCAAAGATCCTTTAATGTTATTACTGTTGTTCTGTCTCATGGTCCTGAATTGGTGTTTTCCATTATTTCCTATGCCCTCCATGTGACAGATTTGGTTTGGGGTGCTTTTGATAGCTAAATTAATCTCTCTCGGGCTATGAAATTGGCTCTTTGCTATTTCCCGTTTAAGTTACTCTGTCGAGCCTAAACGAGATCTCTTAAGTTGCTTAGCTTGCTTTTCCTGTGGGTTCGCTTCCTCTTTCCCACTGTCTCAGAAGCTATCCTTTCTCTTCCTCACATCTTTTTTATTCTCGTACTTTTGAGGGGGTATTTAAATTTCAACCCGGAACTCGGGATCGCGCGCTTTGAATGACGGGACTCGTAGTTTCTGAGACTTCCGACTAACCGCCTTTCAGACGGCTTCCAACCCTCCGCGAAACCCCACAAATCCCAGAATGCACTCGGGTGGGCCCGCCCTCCATGCGCAGGCGCCCTGGGGCCGCAGGATTTGAATCGGCGGCGTTGTTATTGACGCCATATTGGGGCCGGCGGCTGGTGGCAGAGTTGCTGTGCGGAGGAAGAGGGGCGAGTGCATTGCCTAGCGCTCGGCGGCCGAGCCTACCCCACCACCCCCGGCTCCCGCGCGTCACCGCCGCTCGCGAGCTTCTGTCCGCAGCCGCGGCTTGGCGATTCCGTCTCGGTCGCGCCCCTGGTCCGGTGCACTTCCGAACGGAGCCGGTCTCCGCGCAGGAGCCTCGGCGCGCTCAGCCCGGAGCGCACGACGGGGGCGGCCCGGCCTCCCGCGAGCGGCCCCGAGCCGGCGGCGCGACCCTCGCGCCTCGTCCACCTGCCCTGCCGCGGCTCCGCTGTCCCGGGCCCCAAAGCCACCGGGCACATCGGAGGGCCCGCTTGCCCCCGTCCTTCCCGGCCCCGCCCGACCCGGGCCTCGGCTGCCCGCCGCCATGGCGTGCGGAGCCACTCTGAAAAGGACTCTGGATTTCGACCCTCTGTTGAGCCCCGCGTCTCCGAAGCGGAGGCGGTGCGCGCCTTTGTCGGCACCGGCGTCTGCTACAGCCTCCCCTGCGGCCGCCACCGCCGCCGCCGCCGCCTCGGCTGCGGCTGCCTCTCCGCAGAAGTATCTCCGGATGGAGCCTTCCCCCTTCGGAGACGTCTCCTCCCGTCTCACCACAGGTGGGCCTCGGTCCCCGGGGCTGCCGGGGTGGGCTGCGGTTGGGAGCTTGGGTGTGGACACAAAAGGAAGGGCCTGAACCAAGGTGGGGGCGGTGTTGGCAGGTTGAGTGGGTACGGGCCGTGTTGGCCAGCATGATTGGGTGTCCCATTGTGAGGAAGATCATCTGGGGGCAGGATCACTGGAATTGTTTCCTTATGTAGAGCCTCAGCGGAAATGATCAGAGAGGATGATATTATTTCTAAGTCAGGCAAGAGAAGAAGGGTCACATTTCACCCGAATCTCCCGGTCTCTTATCCTGAATCGATTGGTTGCAGCTATTAACTCAGTGACTGAGTGGTTTGAGGCGAGAAGGCAGCCCCTCCTCCATTTTAGACTTGGCTGGTTTTAGTATAGAAGGGGTGGGGCTTGGAGGGGGATGGATGTCACTGGGGCGAGTTGTAGGCCTGTCATTAATCACCCACAAGAACGCCACTTTGGCTGAGTCAAGACCTGTTTCCCTAGCAGGGTCAACAACAAAGCAAATGTTCTTCCCGGGTAATGTAATGTGATCTCGCTATGTGTCTAGTCCTTAAGAAATCTTGAACTTTTAGTGAAACAGAATTTCTTCAAATTGAGACTGACTAATTTATTTGTAAATACTTTAGTTATCCCAGCGGGAAACACTCTAGAGTAACGAATTAATCAAGATTCCAGTGGACTTAAGACTTGAAGTCTTGAAACATTCTGAAAGTGACTACCGGGTGTACCTTTGGTTGCTTTTGTACATTATGTGTATCCTAAGAATCTTTCCCCCTCTGCACTTTGAAATCTTGTATGCCCCAGGCACAGTCATGGGGCAGACTCTTGTGGACTTGAAGTGTAAATCTATTATTTCCTTTGTGTGTGGCAAGTAAAGGTTTCTGAGTGGGGGTGGGAGCTGAGCCCCTGAGTGATATCCTTAAAGCTTTGATTAGCTTAATTAAATATTTTTCTCTGTAACTCATTTTTAAAAGGATGGGAACTATATAGTTCTGTATTTGGTAACTTCCATATGCAATTGACTATACCAAGTGGGTTTTTTCTTAATGCCACATTTAAATATCCATATCCAAAGTCATGGTGAGACCTCAATTACTTATTGCTATTAAATATTTGATCTAATTTAGGGCAATACTGTTTTAAGACTTGCAGTTAGTTTTCATAGGAATGCCAAGAACTTTATTTAATGATCATATCTAAACTGTCCCCTCCTCTTTATATATGTATAAAGGCTTTCATGATTGATTTGTTTAGATCAGTTCTCCCCACGGTGAGACCCCAGTGGATTGAGAAGCATTGGTTTAGACATTACTGAGAAAAAAAAGAGAACAAAGTGAAGAATGAATTCTTTGGGGCAGACATTTTTAATTGTCTTTAATGAAATGTTATCTTTGAGTATTGAAACTACTAATGAGGCTATTTCAAAAGAGCTGTAACCAGCAGTAAATTTCATTGTAAGTAGTGCTAGGTTTGTGAGTTACAGTATATCCCTATGCAGTTAATAGAACACATACATAAAACAGCAGGGAGCTATCACACCTTCCTATACTTAAAGGGAACTTGTTCAGAAACAATGATCCTTTGATTTTTGTCATATCACTTCTGTATTTGGGGCAGTGGTTAATATACTTTACTCCTTGTTATCTCAAATTTCAATTAGGTAGAGTACAATAGTAAAGATGATTAGAATTATTACTAGTCTTTAAGCCAGCTGATACAGTTTGATCACACCTTGAAACCTAAAACCACATCCTAATTGATGTTTATAGAGTTTACTAAATAGTAAGTGGGTATTTCCATTAATTTGAATATTAATGTAGAAGATTGACTTCTTTAAAAATGAGGAGAGATTGCTGAAGTTTAAATTTGCTAATTTGTACAAATTTACTGTAATTTTTAATGACACTGCAAATGTATAATTGAACTTTTTTAGGTTAAAACTAAAGAACTGGAAGTTTATACAGAGCATGTATCACAATGCAGTTTGTTTTTATGTTGGTTCTCTTTTAGATACATCATGGTTACTTCTGATGCTGTTGCTGAAGCCTTGATGTGGCTTATTAGTAGCTTCAGTTACTTGGGCACGGTTTTAAACCCTGATTGTTATTCTAGCCATTCCAAGAAGGTGATTCCAAACTTTGATGACTACTCCTAAGTCAATATTTTTCAAACTTGCAACTTAATACTAGAGAAAAAGGCTAGTTGAAAGAATCTAGCTTGTTTTCTTACTCTTAGGATTGGAAACTTAAATTCATTAACAGTGGCTTCTGTTCTTGCCCCCTTTACACATGATTTTTGGTGTACCTGAGTTACTGATTGAGAACTGTGCTTTAGGCAGGTTTTACATACTATGGCTTTATACAGTCTGGGAGATAAGGTTTTTTTTTTTTTTTTTTTTTTTTTTTTTTTTTTTTTTCCTTTAAGCAACAATTTAAAATGGCTGAAAGAGAATAAAAATAATTATTTCATGATATTGAAGACTCAAAGCAATTCAAATGTCAGTGTCATGAAAAACAGGATATAATTGTGTACCCTCCTCCTTTAAAGGTTATCTTGGTAAGGTTTGGAGAGAGTATTTTGCCCCAGAATTTATTTATTGTCGGGTCTTTTTATCTCCCTCCCACCAAATGTTTGAGTACTCTGGTCTAGGATTATAATTTAGAAATGCTTAAAATACTTCATAGTGTGTAAAAGGATATTGGATGGTGAGTGAGGGTGGTTTTGGGGAGAGAACCATTTAAATGAAAATGTGTCTATCAAATGCTTATCCTGGGAGGTTGGTAGAAAAGTAACAATTGCTTTTTCCAGCTAGAGGGGAGGGAGAGAGATTAATTTGATTTGTAACTTAATGCCTTGCCTGCCTCCACCTCCCAAGTGCTGTGATTAAAGGATGGGTACTGCCCTGCCTTAAATAAGATTTTAAGGAATTAAGTGAAGTGGTTTTTTTTTTTTTTTTTTTTTTTTTAATCAAACACCTAACTCTTCCCAGATCCACTCCACCTTTTCTTGCTTCCCAATTTCATGCCCTTCCCCTGCCCATCTATCAAGTCCCAATTTGTGTTGCTCATGGATTTGGGGTCATTCATTGGAGCATGGCTGGTCTACTAAGAGCTTAAAGAAAATTGACTGTTCCTACTCCAGATGCCATCAACTCTTAATTGGGTCCTCAGCTAAGGGTGGAATTTTGTGTATAAATGTTGACTGGCTTGTTCTTCTGCAGGTCTTGGACTTGTGACGACTATTGTTGTAATTTACCCCTGTGATGTCCAGAAGACACTGATTCTGGTCTTCTCTGGCCATTACTCATTTTTTTTTGCTGTGGATCCATTGTTTATGACTGAGCTCTGCATTTTGACCAGTTGTGAGTTTCTGTGTTAACTGTATAGTATACAAAAAAATTTTTCTTGAGGTTTGAAAACTACATTAATCTATAGGTACAGAGTTACAAATTGACAAAGCAGTTTGATACCATGTCCATTTAATAAGATAATAGTAGTAGGCACAACTGGAACCTGTGAGCACTGCAGCCTCGGGTTGTTGGCCAGATTTTCAGTGTCAAGCATGATTTTTGCTTTGGAGCAGGTGGAAATAAGAAAGGACATTCACCCCCAAGACACTCGTGCCACTATTGTATTCATGGGCTCATCATGTCAAACTGATCATTTTTGTAGCTCAGTTGACAGCTGAGTAATGCTGTTGGATGACTTTTCTTTCATAGTAGACCGCAACTACTATGGTTGTGGTAACTAGCTGACAGGGAACAGCTTCTGAGTCGGTACTGCTTACTCTATGTCCCATGTAGAGTCTTAACTATCAAGTTCTGGAAGGCAACAGATAGCATTGACAGTAGTTTGTATCATCTTGAAGATCTCTAGGATACTTCCTTGACCAAAAGCTGTATTCTGTGCTGGTACTGGGCTTTGTTATGGCATCCCTAACAAAGGAGTTTTTTTGGTTTTGTTTTTGAGACAGGGTTTTTCTGTATAGCAGCAGCTCAGATTGTAGACCAGGCTGACTTTGAACTCACAGAGATCTTTTGCCTCTGCCTCCCAAGAGCTAGAATCAAAGGTGTGCACTACCACCACCAATCCCTGAAAGGAATTTTTTAAAATAAAACCAAAATATTATGCAACACTGGAAGAGACTGTCAGTCAAATCTAACACATTGTTTTTTGTAAATATACTATGAATCAATGAATGGCCTTCTGTGGATGTTAACTTCTTTGTGAGTTGCCTAGTTAACATTAATGTGTACATTGTTTGTATCTTGGTACCATTGCTGTAGTTTGTTTTAGGAACTGAGTTGGACAAAGAGTTAAATTCCATTGTAAAAACTCATTGTATTTGTTGGAAACTTTCCATTAATAAATGGAAACTACAGCTTGTGAATGGGGAATAGATTGTTCACTAGACATGCCTCCAAATGGAGATACCAGCTGGCTTAAAGGAAATATAAATGGTTCTAGTCAAACAAATGAGATGTCTGTTGGAGATGGGAGTGTCTCGCTTCAGATGTCATTTTATTGAGCCAGAAGTGTCTTTTAATAGTTGTGGTTATTTAGACAGGTGTTAAATTACTTCTAGTTTCTCAGTGGAATTGGCAAATAAATGCTTTTAGCAGTGGTCTTTGTACTATGGATTGTAAACCTGATATTTAGGCAGTGTATAGCTCCGATATTTCATATTCCTAAAATTATGTATTTAAGAATTCCATTAAGCTTGGCACATGCCTTTAATCCCAGCTTGGGAGGCAGAGGCAGGAGGATCTTAGTTCAAGGCCAGCCTGCTCTATAAAGCAAGTTCCAGGACAAACTGTGTCTTGAAAAAACAAACAAAAGAATCCTGTTAAGTTGGAATTGGCATGTTGAGTGCTTGTCTAGCAAGAATCTTCTCAAATTTGTCCCCAATACCGTAAAGGGAGAGTCTTAGTTTTCTTGTGTCCATTAAAGAACAGTACAGTGAATTTTTATTCATTCTCCCTCCCCCCTTAAGGTAGGAAAAAAAATGAAGTCTAACTCTTTTGAGTACAAAAACATATAAACTAACCCTATAGGGAATGCTATTAGCAGCCAGAGTTCTCAAAGAGACAGTCTTCCACTTTTGCATGGTTTTGCTCTTTTGTTACTCAGGTACTCATTAGCATTCTTATTTCATTGAAAGATGATGGGTGAATAAAGTGATTTAAAACACACAAAGCAAAACCCCAATTAAGATAACTACTAACTACAAATATTTTTCCTACTGTTATAAATTTGTAATGTATTTCTCTTGCTGAGATTCAGGAAAGGATAAATATTCATGCTGTCTTTTTTGTTTGTTTAAGCTAATTTTTGTGCATGGCATGGGGCAATGCTCTAAATACATATATTCCCCCAAATGGCCAGCTGTGAATCCCTAGTTATTAAATAAACTTTTTCTGCTGTTAAAAAAAAAAAAAAAAAAAGATAGGCCAGGAAAATGGGGTAGCAGCACCACCTTTGAAAGGCTGAAAATAAGAGATTCAGGACTAGCAAGATGAATTTGATCACTGGGACCAACATGGTGGAAAGAGAAAGCAACTCCCAAATGTTGTCTTTTGGCCTTCACATATGCACTGTGGCAAGTATGCATTTAACTGTAGGTAAGTGAGCAAATGCACAAACATATGATAAATCAAAGTGTAAAGAAAATAGAGTGGCAGTGATTAGTTTTGACTATATTTTACAATTTGAAAAGAAACACTAAAGAAACAAATGATAGTAAGACTAGTTGCATGAAACTAGATAAGGGTACTAGAAATGGGCCTTTTCAGGTACCTGTAACTGAAAAGTTAATCAGAATTTTGTCATCTTTGTAGTCCTGTGCCCCATACTATTAAACTTAATACTGTCCAGTACTGTTAACCCATAGAATTTTCTCCGTATATATGAAAATTTGAAGAATTACTTGCCTTTGATTATCAACTTTAAAAAGGTAAGGAGAAAGGAAAACATTCTAGCCTGTTTGAACATCTGCAGATTCCTGCTCTATATGTTGATTAGCTTAGTATAGCAATTCTAGAACTCAATTTATCTCAGCATATCTCAACTCCACCTGAGAGATTCATAAATAAGATTGATACCAAGGGTGAAAATAGTGTCAAAGTTATTAGTAACCTCTTGGTTAGTGTCTTACCACAAAGCTTTAAAATGTTGCATTTATTTGCTGAGTTATTCAGTTGGCATTTCCCAGGTTTCTGAGAAGTGCTGCAGTTGGAGAAACAATGGAATTTCAGTTTTCTCCATAATTCTATTATATCAGTTTTACTTTTTAGACTGTTGTTTGACCAGGTAGTTAAAGTATTTTAGAGCAAAGTGTAATTTAGTTTAGTTGTAAGTACTGCAGTGAAAGTTTTAAAGTGTTCTGGGTACTTACTTTTTTGAAAAAAAAGATTTATTTTATGCATGTGAGTGCTTACGAATGTACATCATACACATAGTGCCCATGGAAGTTAGAAGATGTCAAATCACCTAGGACTGGAGTTAGGGATACTTGTGAACCATCATATAGGTGCTGGGAATGGAACCTCAGTGCTCTTTCTGCCCAAGCAACAGATGCTCTTAACTGCAGAGCCATTTCTCCAGCACTTCTTAATATTTCCTCATATTCCTCCTGGATGATAATACAATTTTTTTTTTAAGTAGTTGCATTTGGAGGAATTTTGCCGTTTTCAGAAATTTGCTAACTCTACTGAAATTATATATATATATTGCTGACTTCTTTATTTTTGTTACTAACACCTCAAGAAAATAATTAGGAATGAGCTTAGGAAAGCCCTTGTATTTTTTTGTTTTATGTCTTGCTATTTATTTATTTGAGACATGCCATTTATTTACTTAATTTACTTATTTGTTTATTTATTGAAGCAGGATCTCTCTCTACATAGCTCTGACTGTCCTGGAACTTACTATGTGAACCTGCTTCTGCTTCTGTGGAGTGCTGGGTTGTTAAAGGCATGTGCCACAATGCCCAACCTTCTTTGTTTTTAAATGAGATAGTACTGGGTGTAGGAATCTAAGGCAGAAGGATCATCTGATAGTAGTTTGAGGCCAGCTTAGTATGCATATTGAGATCCTGCTTCAAAAATAAAGAGTTCAGTGAGCAATGTTAAAACTGCCTTAGCAATAGAATAAAATATAGTGGAATTTTTCATGTCTTATTGTCCTATTCCTAAGAGACTACCTAGTGCTGAAATGTAATTGCCTGGAAGAACCTTTTCAAATGATACAATTGGAAGTGTGATAATAGTTGTTATGTCAGGACAGGGTAACCTGATGTTGACCAGCCTTCAGTGGCTTAGTGTGAAAGAGTGCTTTATTGGAGACTGGAATTGTGATGTACAGCAGAGCTTATCTACTGGTTTAGGGTAATCCCTTACTTAAAACAGTAAAAAAGTACTCCCTCCAACATTAACAGTGTCTTAAGGGAATTTCTGATTATAGCATGAGGTTTCTTATAATTTGTTTTGCATATAGTCAGTGGTCATTGTTACCAAGGTAGATGAAATTATACTTCATTTTAAATAACAGTATGTAGTGTTTTGGCATTCTGATTTTAAACATTAGCCGCCTTTATTGTGATTTATTTAGGTAGCTTGTGGAACTTGTGGAATATTGGTTTCATGTCGTCATACAGCACAAAAGAATGGTAGATTTTAACCTGTGGGTCCCAGGCTCAGGCCTATGTTGACTGATATTTCAGAAGGACGACATCAAACAGAACTCATTCATATCAATGTGTATGTGATAGTAGTGCCTGTCTCTAGGATTTGTGTGGATTGAAAGCATTTCTGCCTTGGTGCTGGGAATAAGCAGGACAGAGTTGAATTTGCCTTTCAACAAATAATCTTGCCTTTTTGGGGCGGGGGGCCGGAATGAGGTCATAACGTGGCAGTTTCTTTAGTTTCCTAGTACCAACATTACCAACTTTGTCTTAGTCTCATAAATCCTTTTGGATGAAATCAGTTCATAAAAGTCCAAAGGAACCTTGTCCTGACTACCACCCCCCACCCACAGAAAGAGCTTTTAGATGGCTGTTTCTATTTGTGCCTTAAACAACTTTCAGATCAGTCAGCAGTGATGTGAATCCATGCCACTTAATTTTCATGTTTGTTTTCTCTACTTTTGGCTATTCTTTCTGTGCTCATCTAACATTAAATAGAACTTCTTTAATTCCAATTTCAGCTCCATGGCCACCTCACCTAATAGCTCCCCAAAGAGCTGCATGACTTAAATTTCTACTTACAGATGATTCTCTAATTTATATTTTTAATCCAAACCATTTCTCTTGATTCCAGCTGTGGGGACTTTGTCAGATCTTCCCCGTGGATATCTTACTAACAGAAGCCAGGATTTTTATAAAATCTCTTTATTTTTTTCTGTATGCTTATATATATTTGTATATATCTTTGCTGAGGTTCAATACTGACTGACATCTGGAGTCTTCTTCAATCACTCTCAACCCTAGCTGTTGAGGCATGATCTCTCAGTTGAATCCAGAGCTAGCCATCTTGTTCCTTCCTGTGTTCTGTTCTCTTCACTTTCTGAGGTGGGATTACAAGAGAGCCACTGCACTGTTCCCCAACTCCCAACTCAAAATCTGTTGGCTTTTAAATTCACAGATTAATCTGTAGATTCCAGTCAGTACTTTCTTGTAGTAGTCTATAGAAAAATTCATTTATCATCAGTCACATGATGATTATCTTAGAGATCAAAGAGACAGTTTTTCAGATGTTGGCCATACATTTATATTTAAAAAAGAAAATACAGTGTTTTTGAGATTGTTCAGCAGTTAAAAGTGTTTATTGCTCTTGCAGAGAACTCAGAGTCCTGTTGCACTTAATAGTATTCAACTCACAACTGCCTGTAATTTCAGGTCCAGTATATCCTCTCTTGTCTCTGAACACCCATACACATGTGCAGAGACAGACACACAAACTTTAAAAATAATAAGTAAGTATTAGAATCAAATAAATAGGATGCTATTTAGTTTGTGAACCTTCACTTAACAAATGTTGGCACCATTTTTCTGTGTAGCTTATTTGGGAGGAAGAGTGCCCAAGCACATAAATAGGAATTGGATTTGTATTATTTCAAGTTTAATTAATGCTGTGTTCAAAATATCTCCTGTCTGTCTTTGCAAGCCAAGTTGTTCTAAATTTACATTACATAATACTTCTGTAGTGTTCATCTACATGAAAAAAAGCTGTAACCACCACAAGCTCAAATTCTGTTATTTCATTAGTAATATAGAGCCAATGATAACTTGACCTAATTCAGCAGCTCATTATAAAACTCTTTAACTATAAATTATTTGCCTTTATGACTGGTGAGATGGAATGAGAGCTAGACCCCTGCTTTCCAGATTAGATGGAACCATAGGTTCTCACACACATTTCCCCCTTATCTCCCACTTACTGCTGTTGCTGTTTTAAATTTTAAGATTACCCCCATGGCTTTCTAACTTGTAAGCTATTTGAGAGGATACTTATAATAGATCCACACAACAAAACCACCCAGATGTTAACCACCCCTCGTTGGTGCCATATGAACTGAAATTTTAGCAAGAGGATCTACTTGTCATTTGATTTTTGTTTGTTCTGAATCCCAGTGTGCAGTTAATTATTTTTCAGACAGGGTTTCACTACATAGCACTGGATGGTGGGAACTCACTATGTAGATCAGCCAGGTTGGCACTGAATGTTCTTAATGGAGAAATTAAAGCAATCTCTGAATTGATTATGGAAAAATATTTGTTATTTTATTTGAATGTTTGTTAGTGTTCAGTGATTTTCTGTAGTTGTGAACAGATTTTGTCATTTGTGTTCCTTCCTATAAATTACAAAACTTTTCAACAATCTTTTGTTTGATTATGCTTTGTCTAGATTCATTTTCACTTTAACTTTTCAGATACTCTAGAGAAATAAATGGCATATTCACTGGTGAGATGGCTAAGTGGGTAAGGGCATTTGTCATAAAGTATGGTGTGTCCAGTATTTAATGATCCTGTGGTGGAAGGAGAGAATATCTCCCCAAACTGTCCTCAGACTCCTCCAACATGTGCATGGTGGTGTACACACACAATAATTTTTTTTAAAGAAAGAAATGGTATATAACACTAAAGAGTCTCTCATACATGTAAACTTTGAAAACTTCATGGAACCCTAGCTTTGGAACCAGTAATGCCCAAAGGAAATTTAAATATTTAGTGGATCCGGAACATCGTAGACTTTTAGATTGATGGCCCTGGACATACATTGACTCTCCTTGTCTATCAATTTGAGATTCTCCCAATTGTCATTTTCCCTTGCTTTTCTGTGTTCCTCCCCCTACTCCCAAGACTGTGCACTTACTGAACTGAAAGCTCTTTGAAGCTAGGCGAGAGGCCAGTGACTGTGGGTCTCCTGCCCCATTGCTGGGATTACAGGCACATGCTTTTTACCTGGATGCTAGGAATTCAATTTGGTAGTTCCGGGGCAAGTGCTCTTAGCACATCTCTTCAGTTCTTTTTTCAGGGTCCCACGCCTGTTATTTCTAATCTTGTTCAGTGTACATGCTCAGTAAAAACTTAAAAAAAAGCTTTTTTATTCACTTTGCTTGCTTAAAAAAAAAACAAACAAACAACTTCCGAAAGGATATTGCTGGTTTACTGAGAAACTATGCCTAGAGTTAGATTTTGCTGGTGCTTTCACTTTTTTTTTTTTAATGGCAAAAGCAATGTAGGCTTCAAAGTTTATAGAGAGAGGCATAATGTCAGGGATGTAACCATGTTTGCTCTAAAGGACCCCTGCAAACTTCATGAACATTACATGATTAAAACTGGAATACACAACTAATAATGCAAATGAAGCTTTGGTTTTTGTTAATTTAACTTGCGTTGGTATTACATATTCTTAGATAAAGTACTTAACTACATATTTGTTATTTAATTAAAAAAAGGACTGGATAGAAGTGCCTTCAGAATAAGTAGATAAGTATTCTAATACATAGGAGGACTTTAGTTTACCTTTATTTATAGGTGTAGGAGGAGATTACGTTAGTCAAGTATCTGAATAGAAGTAAAGGATATGATAGATTAACGAGTGACAAATTTTGGAAGGGGTCACTATCAGCTTCAAAACTGTTTAACTCTTGACTTGAAATAAATCAAACCACATTAGTGGTTTGTGGGTTGTGCTGTCTGGATTTTGTCTAAGTGAAGTTAGATCATTGACTCTATAACATTGATGGCATACTGTCAATGTTAGAACCTTTGTTTAAATGACATCTTGGCTGGATTAATTTAGATTTATATTCTATTTGAGCTTTTATATATTATAATGTATGAATATTACGTGTTGTAGAGTATGGAGAGAGGAGTTATATGTTTAGCATGAAAATTTTGATCTTTCCAAACTTTTTTTTTCTTTTAGAACAAATTCTGTACAACATAAAACAGGAGTATAAGCGTATGCAGAAGAGAAGACATTTAGAAGCTAGTTTTCAGCAGACAGACCCAGGTTGTAGTTCTGATTCACAGCCACACGCATTTCTCATCAGTGGACCAGCATCACCAGGTAATAAGAAACTTAAATAAAAGAAATGTTATGTGAGAAAGTCTAATACAAATGCCCACAGTGACTTAAATGCCATTTATAATATACCCAACCACAGATAGTCACTTTTATTTAGCAACCCTAAAGTGGGCACTGTGTAAATAGAAAAACTTGTAACTTCTATTAAAAAATCACCAGGGCTTTACTGTATGCTTTAAAAACACTATTTTTATGCTTTTATCTGCATGTATGTACTTTGTACTTATACCACTTTGTGTGCCTGGTGCTCAAAGGCCAGAAGAGGGTGTCAGAACTCTGAAACTAGAATTACAGATGGTAATGAGCTCTGCCATGTAGGTGCTGGGACCCAAACCTGGGTCCTCTGCAAAAAACAAGTGCCCTTAACTGTGGAACTTTATATCCCCACCATGTATTTTGCTAGAAATAGTGTCTGAGCAACGCCATTTTTTTTTTTTTAATCGAACCCAGGTCCCCTGGAAGAGCAGACGGTGCTCTTAACCGCTGAGCCATCTCTCCAGCCCCGCCATTTTTTTTTTTTAAATTACTAATCTGCCATTTAATATTAAAAGATTCTGATAGAAGCTTTGTCCATGTACTTTCAGATATGTTTCTGTCACACTGGGCTCCAGTTTTGTTTTTGTTTTTGTTTTAACCCATATTCAATGCCTTTTAGAGGGAGTGGTTTCTGTTTGTTGTTAGGTTGGGCTTTTTTGGGGGGGGGGGTTGTCCCTTTTTACTATAGGAAAGTGCTGACTTAAACAAAGGAAGACTGAATTACTTCTTACCTTTAGTAAATTCCCTGTCAAGATATCTCTTATTTCAGCAGAACTTGCTTTCCTTCCGTAGTAGGGATAAGAAAACTTGACAGAATTCAAAGCAAAACAAAAACACAAAAATCAAATAAAATATGATAGAGAGAAATCACTAAATATTGGAATGATGCCAATGGAGGGCCTCTAGATGTGCTAAGTGGGTGATTCTTATTCAAATTTTCTACTAATCAGTTTTAATTCTTAGAATGTTAATTGATTGCCACCTTTAACAAGGCTTGTAATTTCAAAGTAAGGTAAGCTAGCCTTGGTAGTTGAGGCCTAAAGCTAGTGAGTGCACTGTATTCTGATGAGGGATGAGTCAGTGCAGGTCAATGAAAGCAGCACCTCAGAGCAAGATGAGGAAACAACTGAGTGCTTGCATGTGTGTGTGGTACTTCACTGCAGGAATGCAGAGGAAAGCCATCCTAATTGTGAGTTACCAGAAAAATTATCGCAAATGATCTTTAAGCCAAGAACTTTAAATGACTCCTTAAAGGCTAAGGAAATCTTTTTCTATGGCATATCACATTATTTTTTAATACCAGTGGTTGTTACATTAATAGTCTTTTAGAACTCAGAATCATAAAATATAGACTTTACCCCTCTACAGACTACCCCAGCAGATGCCATTAATTAAAAACTGTTAGAAAAAAGTACAGAAGCAGTCATGATCAGAGCTCCCTCCTTTAAGAAGTCACAGAAATAAACACTTTTGAATCTTTGTTCATTAGTCAACTTGTACAGATATGTTGGCTTCCTATTAGTCAAGTTCTTAATACAGATCTGTGCTCACTATCTCAACAATTACCAGAGAGGATTTTCTTTTTAACACTTTAGTTACAAAAACATGGAATATTCTTGCTAATTTGAAACTGACAAACACCTGTTTTTGGATACATTTGCTTTAGTTTGATAATTTTGTGGTTTTGTTGCAGTTTTCAGTGTTTGAACTTAAGTGAATTAAACTATATTAATGAAGGAGATTATGGTCACTATTTCAAACTTAGAGTCATTTACATTTTTAAATTATGTACATTCCAGAATTTTCCCTAAAGCAATTTTTAAGAGAGTAATAATTCTCTTATATTTTTCTTTTTAGAGATGATTCTTTAGTAATAGGAAATTTTGGAAAATGAGGAATATTGAAATGGTTAGCACAATCTGGTTGTGAGGCTTTACTGCATGGCCTTAATATAAACAATTAACAATAAAATTATATATGTATAATATATATAATTAAAAATAAAATATATAATACAATATATTATAGTAATATCTTTATAGTATTACTGTAATAGTAAAGTGAAGCTTTAGCCCAGAGTTATATTTCTTTAGCAATTTTGTAAATCAGTCACTAAACATTCTAAGCAGTTACCTGCTGGGATGGAGATTTTAAAGTTTTGTAATGGATGCCATTATTGCAATGAGGTTTGCAATAAATTGTTTGAGGTTTTCATCACTCATCTCTAGGCTTTTCCTCTTTTTTATAGATAAGATAAAAAAGATAACATCTTTTATTCAGAATCATGAGATAGAATTATTAGTTGGACCTATTTATCATAAAGAATAAAATTAAAATGACATGCAAAAGTTCTAAATGAACCCTTCATCAGGAGATATTTATTCTATTGTGGTTCTAAATCAGATGCTGTTCTATTCATGTTGTACATAGGGACTTCATCTGCAGCGTCCTCACCATTAAAAAAAGAACAGCCTTTATTTACTCTAAGGCAAGTTGGGATGATCTGTGAACGTTTGTTGAAAGAGCGAGAAGAGAAAGTTCGAGAAGAATATGAAGAAATACTGAACACAAAACTTGCAGGTAACAAATGAATTTATTACCCTAGTGTTTTAATCACTGTTGTATTGCTGGGAAGAGACATCATGACCAGGGCAACTTTTTATGGAAAAAAGCATTTTAATTAGGTGCTTGCTCAGTTTCAGAGGTTAGTCCATTATGGCAGCATGCAGAAAGACACTGAAGCAATATCTGAGAGCTACATCTTGATCCCTAGGAAGAGAGGGAAGGCCTAGGCCTGGCTTGGGCTTATGAAACCATAGTAGGCTTTCTTTTGGACCAGCTACTAAATCATGACATGGATTATTAGTTAAGAATGCTTGGCGCCTTATCTTATGTTTGTCTCACTAGCTCACTGATTATTTTAACCTGTTTTTTCTTCATTATGTCTTGCGTTAGCACCTTTTACTTTTCTTTCTTTCATTCTGGTTGTCACTGACTGGTTCCAGGCTTCCTTCCTTTCCTTCCCTCTCCTCCCAAGCCAAGATTCCCCCTCCTACTTTTTCTCTTGTCCTCCAGCCCCTCCTATCACTCTACTGCCTAGTTATTGGCCATTCAGCTTTTTATTAGACCAATAAGATGCCTCAAAGGTAAAACATGTCTTTGCATAATTAGACAAAATGCAGCATAAACGAGTGTAATGCATCCTTGCTTAGCTAAGCAAATATTTCACAACAAAAGCCCACCTCCAGTGATGACTTCCTCCAACAAGGCTATACTTCCTAATTCTTTTCAGAGTTCTACTCCTTGGTGACTCAGCATTCAAATATATGAACCTCTGGGGTGTATTCTTATCCAGGCCATCACACCAAGAAACTCCTTTTAAGAAGCAGATTATTCTCTTTTTGTTGGTGACATTACTCTTCCTGTACATTGATACAGTGTTGTCTGAACCAGAGCACTTCAGTAAAAAAGGAAATCAACATTCTTAAAACCCAAACCTAACCTTCATGGCCCCAGAGAAGAAATGGTCATGTAGATCAACAACTGTATTAGTGAATTCAAATTTTTATGTTGTATCCTGTAAACACTCATTTGAGCTGTTTACAATTACTGAGGTTATGGAAAAGATGGAGGTGTTAGAGTGCTTTCATGTAGCTTCATATTTTCAGATCCATCATATAGGGTATTTTGCAAGTTGTGTAATTGATACATACCTTTATTTGTAGAACAATATGATGCATTTGTGAAGTTTACCCATGATCAGATAATGCGGCGATATGGAGAACAGCCTGCTAGTTGTAAGTATTTGATCTTTGAACTGTAAATTAAAATTAGCATGTTTTCATATTTAAAAAGAGTTGATAAAAAGTGTAGAGAGGTTAGTTTAAAACAGAAATAAAATGTTGCAACTCTTGGTTAAATAACTAGGGGTGATGTTAGAATGAATTAATTTTGCCCCATTCTTTGCACTAATACTCCTTTTCTCTTCCAGATGTTTCATGAATCACACTTTTTACATTTGTGGGCTGCCTTGTTCCTTGTTGAGTTGTTGCAAGAGGTCCCAACTATGACAGTGCCAGTACCCATCTGTGAATACAGGTTGTTTCAAGTTTTCGTCAGTGGCAACTACTCTTAGGCAGCAGCAATTGGTTTTGGAAATTTCCATGATGTCATTACCACCTGGATGTGGACCTTTGCTACTTGTATTAATACCAGTGGCCTCTCATTTTGCTGTATTATTACAATCTGGCTTCTTTATATTGTTTGAAAGGGATTAAAGTTGGCATTCTAGAACATGCCCTTCACTGGTTATGTAAATAAAACTGTAGAATGACACGTCAGATGAAGTTAGTGTGATTTTAATTGTGCACTACAACCAAGCTGTAACCAGTTATTAATAATTTAGAATGTAATCCCAGGACAATTAAGCAGTTAGTCTACAGTACTTCTGTGAAATAGTGGAGGAGGAGGGCATTTCTGTATTTCAGGACTTTTCTTGGGGTTTCAGAATGGGTTTATTTGATTTCCTTTATTATTATTTTTTGGTAGTTTTATTTATTCTATCAGTCTTTTTAACAAATGTTTATTGCTACACCCCCCTTCCCCCAGTGTATCATTGTTTTACTGCCCTTGTAGCACTGGAGTTTAGTTGGAAAAATAAAACATTTACTTCTATTTTGCTTGTTTTCAAATTGTACACATGGGTAGTATTTGAATAAAGTAGTGTTTTAAACATAAGTATTTTCTAGAAATCAATAAAGTTAGTTTTTGGTAAGGTTTACCTTCTATTAAATGCTATTTCCAAAAATTAAGTTCTGATTCAAAATTGCTTCTGTAACTTACTATATGAGCATGCTACACAGCAGCAGCTGTAGATTTTTTTTAACTTTGATTCCAGTTTTAATGTTTTTGAATGATGTGATACATGAAAGCATGGTTTCGCCTAGCTGATATAAAATACCTCAGCAACATGCAACTTAGGGTGGAGTTTATTTTAGCTTTCAATTCCATGTTATAGTTCATTACTGTAGGTAGGGAAGTCAAGACAACAGGAAACTGCACCCACAGGTAAGATCAGAAAGCAGTGAATGTACAGTTAACTTTCTCTCACACTATTGAAAGGATGGATGGTGCCAACCACTTCAGGTTGGCTCTTCCTAATTAGTTAAGGCAATTCAGTCCACCACAGAAATGCCCATGGACCAACCAGATCTGGACCAGCCCTGGTGAGAATTTAACATCATAGGGGCTGGAGAGGCTCAGCAGTTAAGAGCACTTGTTGCCATTGCATAGGCATGATTCCCAAGTCACTACTCACAACAGCTGATACCTCTTCCAAATTCAAGGGTCCCAGGATGTACATAGTACACGCATATACCCTCAGGTACAACACATAAATAAAACTTAAGTATTTTTAAAACACATCACATGAATAAATGTATCACACTTTCTAATCTTAAACATGCTATTTCACTTGTATTGTAATATATTTACCCAAAATAGGATTATCTTTAAACTTAATTGTATTCTATAACCTTATTTAAAAGTGAGCAGCCCAAGTGTTCTACAGCAATCATAAGATCCCCAAGGCACTTGAAAAGAACATTAGTATATTAGAAAGACAAGTTATCACAGTGACTGGCCATGGAATGAACAAATTTCCCACTAGTGAGACTTTGAGTCTCATTGAGATATATCTACATCTTTGGCTTCTCGATAGGTGTCAGTTACTTTTCTCTTTCCATGCTGTCAACCAAGATCACATCAACACTGCAACATCTTTCTAAGAAAACATTCATAAAAGTTGAAAGATAGTCATCTACTTGAATTTTTCCTTTAGTTATAATAAACTACTATGGGGCTAGAGAAATGGCTCAGAGGTTAAACACACTGATTGTTCTTCCAGACGTCCAGAGTTCAATTCCCAGCAACCACATAGTGGCTCACATTATCTATGATGACATCTGGTGCCCTCTTCTGCATAATGTATAATAAATCTTAAAAAAATAAACTATAAATTTTTTTTTGAAAAATTGCACTTCATAATGCCAAACTGTGTATGTTTCTAACCTCAGTGTTGTTGTCCAACTAAAGGAGAATGTCTACATTCATATCTCCCCATCCTAAGTTTACCTATCGCTCTCAAGCCTCTAACTTTTTGGAAAGACTAAGCCTGTTATTTTGAGCATTTCTTTTTGCTACCATTAACATGATCTATCCTTTAAAGTTATAAGCTACTGTTTTAAGTATTCTTAAAAATACTTTTATGTATTTACGTGTGTGCGCAGATTCCTACAGAGGTCAGAGAGAGGGTGATGGATATCTTGGAACTAGAGTTACAGGTAGGTCTGAGCAGCCTAATGTGGTTGGTACAAACCAAACTCTGGTTCTTTAGAACAGCAAATGTTCTTAACTAGTGAACCATACCTTCAACCTCTAAGCTTGTAGTGTTTAGGGTAAACTTCTGTGTAACAATGTTAAGGTCTTGCTGCTACAATTGCTAAATTATAAAGTAATAACTTAGCGCTTTTCCCTGTCGGTTTGGACACTTGGTTAGGTCTCTAGTAAGGTTACCTTAACAATCTATTACTAACAAAGTTACCTAAGATTTCTATCTTGATAAATCCAATCAATATGAGCTTGAAACTCATCTGGCTTCTAAGATACTTGCCCAGCTTTTCCCTTCACTGGCTACCCTTACTAACTTTTACTGCTTTCCTGAATTTTTAACTATAAATAAGTGAATCTCAAAGCTAGTTTTAAGCTCCTTGCCTCTTTTTGGTGATCTGATTTCTATTATTACAAGATCTGTCACCTCACTGTGGCATTTGACTTAAATGTCTTAACAGGACATTCCCTAATTTACATCCAAAGCCAAACTTTGCTGCTAGTTTTTCTTTTTGTCTTTTAGTTTTTCCATAACTACAATGAAGATTTATAAAGCCAGGAAGTTATTTTAAGTCAGTATTGAAGGTTTCAGTGATCAGTTTTCCTTGTTGCTTTGGTTTGTAATGGCTGGAGTGCAGTGTGGAGTTACAGTTTTCTTTGGGGTCATGAGAAGTTTCCTTTGGGCCTTCCTAGAGATTCTACCACCATGCAGAACCAAGACTTGCCTTGCCTGGATTATCTCAGTGGTCAACTAACAGGTTACTTTGATGCTTCATTATTTCTCCACTGCATTTTCATAACAAGTATTGATTTAAAGGTTGATTTAAATCAATAGACCTACCTAAGGAAACAAGCAGTCCTTGTTTCCTTAGGTAGATTCACAGAGTGATCTGTGGAATCAGGGACCAGAGATAAGAGAACAGATGTTAAAGAACAGGGACTAAGGACCAGGGAAAATGACCAAGAAGCAGAAACAAGGAACCATGGATAAGAGACCAGAGTCCAGATATCAGACATGGAGCAAGGAGAAGACACAGACACAGATCTGTGGCGCCTGCCCTCTTGCTCTTCTCATTCAGTTCCTCTTGCTGGAACCACCTTACCCATTGTAGCTGTCTGCTCCTTTGGCTGGGGCACTCCCACCTTAGAGCTGTTAGTATTGCAATGACCTGCCTAGTGGGTTCCCCTGTCAGTCTTCACTCTAGTTTTGCTCAAGTGAAGTTTGCTCTAAGCATTCTAATTGTTACTTGTTTTCTACCACAAATAGTGTGTTCTACTTTGCTAAAGTATGAGGAAGACAAGGTTCTTTTTTTTTTTTTTTTTTTAAAGTATCTCAGAAGTAGCAGGTACACGGTACATGACTAATATTTTTTAAAACATATTTAAAGTACCTTAAGATTTCAGATTAGTGTTTCATTAAAATAAGAAAAAACCAGCATACCCTAATTCTAAGTGATTCGAGTTGAGGTTTCAGTTTTCCTCAACTAAAGGGCTAAATTTTACAGGATACCAAGTAATGATTACAAATCACTTTAATGGTTTAGTAGAAGTCTTTGATACTGTGAGAACAGTTTCTGTTGCACTGCTCTTAATCTCAGGTGGTAGAGAAAAATCAATGTGCATGTGACAAATACAGGTAAATGCTTAGGAAAAGAAAAACATTCCTTGACAGACAAAAAGTCTGCCAGTGTTGGGACCAGTTCTTCTATTTTATATGCATAAAATACTGTATTGTTTAGAGAAATATCTTCTGATCTGGGCGTAATGGTAAATAGCTTACTTTATAAATTTGGTGCTTGGCAAGCAGGCCTGGGTTAAAGCCAGCGTGGGAACACAAAGTTCCTCAGTTTTATCCGGAATACATACATTCTGTGTTCCATGGGTTAAAATGAATTTTGCTCTCAAAGCAGGCCTGACCTCAGTTCCCAGCACCCATACCTGGGGACTTAACAACCAACTGTAGCTCCAGTTCTAATTCTCACGTGATCCAACATTCCTGGCCTCCTTGGGCATATCTATATTTAAAGCAAATTGTTCTTAAAGTGGTCCTGCAAGTTTAGATTTTTTTTTTTTTTTTTTTTTTCTGGACATGGACTCTCCAAATCATTTGCAAGGCAATTTTGGCATGGCTGAATTCTCTTGTTGGGTGCCTGATTCTTAAGTTCTTTGCATGAAAGTCTTGTCAAGACCTTTACTGCTGTAGGTCTCCATATATGAATATTTATTGCCATTAAGTATAAAGCCAAACACCTTAAGGCCTGGTAAGTTGCCAAGACCACAGGAAGTGAGGAGGCAAAAAGGTGGTTTTAGAACCTTTCTAGCAAGAAAAACACCCACAGGATATTTATTTTACACAATTATAAGGAGTGCTTAAGTACTTGGAGAAAAGAATGAGTACTGCTGACCACATACAAGGAACTTGTGGGATAAGAAATCATACTATTTATACACTATACATTTGTTGATTAGATATGAAGCACACCAAAGAT
Source organism: Sigmodon hispidus (assembly GCA_004025045.1). NCBI lineage: Eukaryota > Metazoa > Chordata > Mammalia > Rodentia > Cricetidae > Sigmodon > Sigmodon hispidus. The sequence continues at coordinate 2,033 of PVIH01021630.1, read as the reverse complement.
GTTTTGATACATTAACTTCAGGTAAGCAGTGCACTTTTGGGTTAAACTCAGCAGGAGTCTCTTCTTCATCTTATGTGACATGGGGAACCAGTCTTCTTTGCTTTTTAGCAGCCTCCCCAGGTCAGCCTTGCTACATGATCAGTCTTACGTTTTGTAGGTTTTATAAAGCCTAAAAGCTCAAGTTCAGAAACAGCTCTAATAAATCGAGCACTGGAAACTAGCTAAGGAAAATTAGGTTTTTTGACAAAAAGGCTCAGATTTCAAAGTTAATACAGTAACTGGAAAACTGAAATAGGTGGCTGAAATAAATACTCTTACATCATAAATAATCCTGTTGGAAAATAGTAACTGCAGTTGGAATACACTGTCAATAAGGTTCAAAGGGAGCTGTGTGGTAAGGACACACCAACAGCAATCCCTGCATTATGTACAACTGCTTCTTTCCCAAGCTTCTAATATATCTAAAAAGTTGAAAATTCAATGACAATTTCATTTGTAGTAAAAACTATATATAAATTGAATCCTAGGTTTTTATCTCAGATTAAATTCAGGACACTTGGAAATTTAGGTGGTTGTGGGATGGTAAGGTTGAATTATGAATTATTGATGTGGATTTTTTGCTTGCTTTTGTACTGGGGCTTAAATTCAAGGTTTAAGTATATGCTTTATCATGTACCTACACTCTGTAGCTCAAGAAACAAAATATTACTAGGACACCATAGACTTGGTTTTGAAAGGATACTGGATAATTTCTTTCATTTCTTCTGAGGTTGTAGAATTTGCATCCACTTTTTCAGCAGCTGTCACAACTGTTGCGAAAGCCTTTTGAGTACATAAGACAAGAAAACTTGTTGCTAGGAATCTTTTCTGTACCTTTGAGATGGTTCTATAACTAATCAGGCCCTAACTCTGCTGCTGTAGGTAATTTTTCATAACAGATTTCAAACTCACAAAACCACACTAAAATTCTATTATTCATGAAGAGTAGTAGCACTGGCTTTTTATAAGCTTGTTTTAGAGAACTAAAGCAAACAAAAAAAAGTCAAATTTAAAAAGCAAAGAAAACTGTCTCTCAGTCTCTTATTGCAGGAAAATACATGTTTCTTGGAAGAGGCTAATTCAGCACATAATATCCTCCCTCCTTCAGAATGGCAACACTTGTCTATCATCTTGCCATGCATGCATTTCTTGTTCTCCCTGACTGATTTCTCCTGATGAATGAGGGGTATTCACTAGGCCCTATATTTTGTGGAGTGCAGACTGACTGTCTCTGTTTGGCTTTTGCTTTTAAAGGATGCAGGATCAGAACAGGAGCTAAGATGCCACTTCCCAAGGAACTTCTGAAGCATAACAAAATTCACCTTCCCATACAAAAATTAAAAAACAAAGGTTGAAATCAAGAGAATAAGAAATTCTAGGCAAGTTTCTTTCGACACTAAACAATTAGCATGTCCTTTCCTTTGTGACCTACCTCTGACCAGTCAACAAGGTTGATTAGCCGGCTACACTCCAGGTGCAATTTGTATGCTATACAGATGTCAGGGGCAATATTTGGAATGCAGCCTTCCTCACTTTTCAGTGCTTCATTCTAAAAAAGCAGATTAAAAGTGAACCTTTTAGAAATGATTGAAAGCAAAAATATTAGTTGAACTCCTTGTGGTGGTTTGAAAGAAAGTGGCCCCCAAAGAGGGCGGCTCTATTAGGAGGTGGTCGGCCTTGCTGGAAGGAGTGCCACTGTGGCTTTTCCCAAGTTACCCTCAATGTGATAGTCACTGGACTATTAGGAGGTGGTCGGCCTTGCTGGAAGGAGTGCCACTGTGGCTTTTCCCAAGTTACCCTCAATGTGATAGTCACTGGACTATTAGGAGGTGGTCGGCCTTGCTGGAAGGAGTGCCACTGTGGCTTTTCCCAAGTTACCTCAATGTGATAGTCACTGGACTATTAGGAGGTGGTCGGCCTTGCTGGAAGGGGTGTCACTGTGGCTTTTCCCAAGTTACCCTCAATGTGATAGTCACTGGACTATTAGGAGGTGG
>PVIH01021629.1:0-29240 GCA_004025045.1 Sigmodon hispidus | reverse complement strand
TCTAACCTTTACTAGCTGCAAGGACAGAAATAGACGGACACGGTTTTGGAGAATTGACATTTTGCAAAATGCAGCAAACGTTTTCATTTATACATGAGAAAAGGAAGTGTTCAAAAGGGTATGAATTTCAAGTTATTGCAGGTTATTTGTGAGAAAATTTCTGCAGGAACAATATGTTTAAATTTAACCAACAGTAGCGGAGCTATGGAAACTTTAAGACAAGCGAATAACACTACATTTAGCATAATGTGTTCTATGCTAAATAGATGCCTACACTGGGGAAAATATATTATTTGACAATTGGCTAAGCTCTGGTTGTGAGTAGTGGCCTCATTATTTAATATAAATAAGCCTTTTTCCACATTAAATAACAAATCAATTGTATTCTTTTATTAACTTGTATACATGAAGAAACAATAAAGAAGCAAAACTTAGTCACAAAGGCTCAAGTTGTGCAAGGCAATACCTGATAGTTATTGGAGTATATTTTGGTACACTGTAAATATTTGTCACTGTAAATATTATTTTAGTAAAATACACATTGTCCAGAAGCTAGGCAGACAGGAAGTATAGGTAGAGCAACCAGATAATGCTAATTCAGGGAAGCAAAAAAGGATAGTTATAGATGCAATCCAGACACAGAAAAAGAAGAAAATGCTTCACTGAGAAAAATGTAACAAGTCACATGAATAGATATAATTGATTAATTTAAGAGTAGGAGTTAGCAATTAAAACATGTCAGCTATAAGCCATATAGTTTATAATTAATTTAAGACCTCTCTTAGGGCAAATAGATACCATCAGAGAAAACAAGATACAATACAGCATTAACTGGTTGTGAGTAAACCTGCCCCAATGTTTAATCTGCATGTAAGCTCCTTCTTCTTTGGATGTAGACACATAGAAGAAAAAGTGGAAGGAAGATTTTTAAACTATAAATGTCAGAAAAATAGCTTGAAAACAGACACTTCTAAAAATAGCTTTACTAAAACCAGTAGAATAATGGCAAAACCAAAGACATGCTAAAATGTAAGGAAAAATTTATGCAAAGTACTAACTCTAGAGAAAGACTTATGACATAAGACATAACACAAGGAATGACTTATGAAAGAAGAATTATCCTCTCTTAGGGCTAAGACTCCATCTATGGATGTTCCAATGTAGAGTGATCAGGCTTGGAACCATATACACATACATCAACTAAAAGATTTTACCAAGGGCAAATTATTTTATATATTAAAATACCTACATTAAACTGTAACCTGTGATTTAAGTAATTCTCCACTTGATGTTCACTTCTCTCTGTATAAAGCTGCACAGCAATCTGATAGGCAGAAAAAAAAATAAGAATTTGAATGCACTTTTGTGGCAAGTATGTATTGTGGCAGCCATGAAACTTTTTGACATCTGTAACTCAAGATAAAGCCTGACACTCCCAGGAATCCTGCTCTGTCTTTTAAGTATGCCATGCTGAAAAATAAAATTGTTTCCTTTTCTCCCAGAGAGTCTTTGAAAATCACTGCACCTGGAGTCCTTGCTCCTCCCTTCCAGGAACTCTAAGAATTAGCTGTTGCTGTACTGGATATGACAAAATATATATGTATGTATGTATATAGTAATAAAAGTGAAAAACAGAAAGCCATCATATTAAGAGTATAGAAAATATGAGAGCTGTCCCAGCAAGAGTATTTAGGGAAGATATGAATGAGTAGGAAGGGGGGATGGGAAGTGATTTAATTCAATCAACTAAAACATATTTTTCAAAAAGAACTATGATTATTTCATAGTGAAAACAATAATTAAAAGTTTAACTAAATTTTTATGGAAAGGATAATTTTCTTAATATGGGGCTCAGAGATTGTGTAATTTATTTATTTATCACCTTGCATACTATAGAATTATTTAATAAAGTAGACATATACAAAAAAGGCAAAATAAAAATATCTAATGTGAAGTAGATAATTGAAATAGCACAAGCAGTGCTTAAATTATGTTTTTTCCATCTCTAATATATAGCAGGAGACTGTTTATTATTTTATGTATATAATATTGCAGAGTAAGTATCCTAATACATTTGAAGAATTATTCTTAGCATGTCAAGTGCCAAAAATTGAACTCTACTGAAATCAAAACAAAGTCAAATATACAAATTAGAAAGGCTCTATTGTCCTGTTTTGCTTTGTTGCTTACTTGTCTTCTCTCATACACTATAGGTGACATTCAGATTCTCCGCCCTTCATTCCTCTCACCTCTCCTCTAGCACAAATATATTCCTGTTCTTTTACTTCAGGAAATATTAAGCTCCCATGTTGTCAAACAAATAAGGCATAACAAGATACAATGAAACTAGACACAAATCCTCATACCGAGATTAAACAAGGTAATTTAAGAGAAAGAAAGAATCCCAGAATAGACAAGAGATAAAAACCACTCTTCTACACCCACCTAGCCCCAACTAGGGGCACTGTTAGGATCTCCTAAAAGAACCAGTGCTAACAAACATAACAGATATTCAGAAGACCTAGTGCAGACCCATGCAGGTATCAAGATTACTTTTCCAGTGTTTGTGGGCCCCTGTGAGCCTTGTTCAGCTGCATTTATCTCCTACAATCTTTATTTCCCTTTTCTGCAAGCTTTCCCAAACTCTGTCTTGTGGTGATGTATTGTATATTTAATAGAAATCAGCTTGGAATATCAGAAAACAGAATCACCCACAGTCAAGCCATGAAGATCAGAGAATGGTGACCCAGGTCTTTAATCCCATCACTCAGGAAACAGAGATCTTTCTGAATTTCTGTGAGTTTAAAGCCTAACAGACAAACAGTAATAGCACCTTTAATCATAACTCTAATATAGAGTAGAACTCAAATGTAAACCAGCTGGGCAGGAAGATATTTAAGGCAGGAAAAAGCAGAGATTCAGGCCTACTGTAGATGAGACCAATAAGGTAGACGACCTTAGAAGATAGCATTTATCCTATTTAGCCTGAAAAGTTGGGTGTTCACAGGCTAAACAGGGTAAATGCTATCTTCTGTGATAGTAAAAATAAACTGTTCTGTTTTCTCTTTCTGATATTCCAGATATTACTCAATATCTGGCTCTGGGTTTTTATTATATAATATAACATTATATAATAAAAGGCAAATTTGTGCATTACTGCCTAATGTTTGGCTGTGAGTTTTTGCATCTGCTCCCATTACCTGCTGGAAGAATTCTCTCTGCTAATGATTAAACTAGGCACAAGTTTATGAGTAAAGCATAACATCATTAGGAGTCATTTCACTGACTTTACTTGCCAGTTGAATTTGGTTTGAACCTAGGACAATGGGCTTTCTAGCCTCTGATTTCTGGAAGTCCAGACAGTGTGGAGCATGGGGTTGCTCTTATGGTGTGAATGTCTAGGTAGACTAGATGTTGGTTGGCAATTTTCACAAGTTCAATGACTCCATTAACATCCTGTAGGCAAGACAGGTAGTAAATAAAAGGTTTTGTAGCTGGGCTATTTCTCAGTTTCACCACAGGAAGATTAAGGCTCTACTACATAACAAGGACAGTACATCTTCAAAAACATTAGTATTTCTATACCTTTCTGTCTACAAATAGAAAAAAATTATTTGTAAAATTCTACTCAATAGATATAATTATATATGCATAGTCTTATTAAATACAAAGAAGTTAACCTGAATCAATAAAAAAACTTCCCACTCCTAACAAATGTAGTTTTGGGCCAAGAAGCTTCATGATTAAGTACCATTAGAATAGATAACATAACATTATCATTCATAATTTTAATTGAATAAATTAATGTTTAAATCTAGTCATATAACATTTTTATTTGTATTTCCTTAAATTTTTGAACCCTTTTATTTCCTCTTTTTGTCATTTTAAACCTTCTAAAGTTATGGTATAAATACAGTTTAGAAGTTCTTTAAGTTAATGGGTACACTACTATAAATCACATAATTTCTATGCATTACATTACATGCTATACAACATTTATTTACCCATGTAGCATGCAGAACAAAAGAAATGAACCTAAGTTTAGTAAGAATTGTGTGTTAAGGTTAGAGAAAAAAGGCAGATTTTACAATGTTTGCCTACAAGATCCTGGAAATTAAGGACATGTTTTAAACCATAGCCAAGCAGTGTTTCCAACACAAATAGTACGATCTGTGCTGCTGGACAAGCAAACATGATCAGCAAACAAACCTAATATTGATTGTGAAACCCTGGAAATTGCTCTATCATGTGACAGAAACCCCTTATTTCACTAAAAAGACATAAATGAATTCTAACACTAACATTTTTTTAAAAGACTGAATCAGCTAATACTAGAGCAAACATGAAAGTTTTCTTTGGTAAGTACCTTAGAATTATGAAATTTATCACAATAACAAGATAATAAATTAATAACTGAGGTTAGGGAAGGTAAACAAGAGAAAAGGGTGTAGAAGGAAAATGTAGGAGAGAAATCTTGATGGTTAATATTGTCAACTTGACAAGATATAGAATGTGTGTGATTGTTTAGAATAACATAGGTTATGGCCATACAATTTAGAATATTACTGATTGAATTAATAAAAAAAGAAAAACCCTAGATGTGGGCACAAGATTTCAGTGAAATGTGGATAGATATAAAGAAATATGAGAGAAAATACTGATTTTTGGATACTCTCAGTTTGATCTTGCTGGGGAGTTTATCTCTTCTGATGTGCCAAGACACTGTTGCTGCTTGTCAGTTGACAATCTCTGCTAAAAATACAAGCACTGTAGCCTTCCAATAAAGATTGAGGACTAATATCTCTCCAGAAATAATCCAGGCCTCTGGAACAAAATTGGTCTATTGAGGACAATAGAAACTTAACCGAACTGATACAAGTTTTGAGACACTGTAATGAGAGTAGACTGGGATGCACTAACTGGCTGAATTGTGTAATAAATATAATAAATATCTTTCTATATGCATAAATTTAGCAGATTATGTTGAACATAGACGAACTAGAAGGGAGTAAATTTAATTGGAGTAAAAAGGCAGGGTTTAGAAAAGAAGAAAAGAAAGGACAGCAGATAAGAAAAGAAAACAATAGGAAAGAGAAAAGAAGAGACTGGAGGATCTTATGTGGTGGATGGTGTGACATTTGTAGTTTGGTTAGAACAGAGAGGCTGGTGTTGTTTTCAGAATTCTTGAGTAGCATTTATTTGAGAGGAACAGAGATGGATATTGAAATTCTTTTACCTCTAGACATTCATCAATATTATAACAGTATTCGCTAACAGACACATGTAAATACAAATGACACTCAGCCACACACACATAAAAACCAAAAATTAGCTGCATCTCTGACATATCAACTAGACATTAGCAAGCTCCTGTAATCTCCATTCTATATTTAGTGGTGTTCCATTAGCTTTAGTTGTAGTAATTGTATTGTATAAACATTCATTACATTAAACTCTTTACAATAACTTCTCTGCACTCAGATTACTTGTCGATCTTTCTAGAATCCTCTGTTTGTTACATTAGATATTTCTTTAGTGAGGAACGTGAGCTTACAGTTATCTATGGGCACAAATATAAGTATTTAGAAAACAGGAAAATATATCTGATTTATGAAAATACAGATGTTTTTGCTCCTCATGATTCCAGAAACTCTCCAACAAAAGTTAGTTGCCTATATTTATAATACTAAGCATTAATTCTTAGCTATTGAAGAGATCTTACATAAATCTGACTGTTAGTACTCCAATGTATATAGACAACTATTGTTCTGCTAATTGTTGCCTGGCCTGTCATTGTCTTGGCTAGTAGGCTCACATCTATACCCATGAAATGTAAACAATATAGAAGTGAAAATAAGTTCTGCGTAGTGACCCCACCAATGGACAAGACAACATAAACAGGGAAATATCAATGGTACCAAGTCCTCAAGAAGAGCTAGAGGCAACCAATGGTTCCTGAGAGAACAATCATATTTCTACAAGACAATTTTTTTGATGGTTCTCCTGTCCTAAGTGACCAGTTCTAGACATGTACATCAGTCATAGGAGTACCTCTAAAGTACTTTTGTGTAGAAGATATAATTTTATAATGGGTCATAAGAACAAGAGAGATTAAGGGGAACACATTAAACTTTAACCAGGGAGAAAGTTATGGAAATGGTAGAAATACAATAGTCAGCTATAAAACTTTTAATAGAACTTTTAAAATTTATTAGCTATGAAAGAACAGTCTTTCAAGTTTTTAATGAAAATAGCAATTTTAGGGTTTACAAATATAAACAAGCAAAAAGGGCAACAACAAAAGCAACCTTTCAGCTACTGAATATTTGGAAACTCTGAACATAATAGATGCTATCCTTTACAATTTAGTCTTTTCAAGTCAATGAATATAGTCTCTATTATTATACCTTTGAACCTGGATCTGCATCTTGACAGATGATGAAGTAGCAAAATGGGTGCAAGCATATGGCTTTGGGAAAGTCTAGTTATATATGTAACTGAACATAAGTGAACAGGAATGAGAGAAAAGGATATGATTTCAATATAGGGAAGCTTTCTTAAAAGACCATCATTTTCAAAATAATGAAATGCTTTGCAAATTAGCTTGTGTAACTAATTGAGAAAGTTTTAAGAATAGAATGAAGAAAGAAATACAAAAGAGATAATAATTCAAATGTTAAGTGCTGAATAAATATAGAGAATGAAGGTATTATTTGAGATTCACACCTGATGGTCCGAATGTCAAAATCTAATATTTCAGAGCAAGGCTTTAAAGTGGAAGGCAAGCTATGCGTTCCAACTTGGAGCTTTTTTTTTACAGAAAAGATTCTGAAATGTTCCTTTCAATTTAGCTTATGCACCAAACTAATCTCTGTGATTGTAACATATCTATTAATCTGTGTGATTATAACCTACCTATTAATATTAACTTGGAGAGTAAATTATACTTCTAAGGTCATTATCCTGATTAAACAAGTTACTGCAAATAATGCAGGTATCTTGGTGAGTTCACTGAAATATCAGTTTATTTATTTGATACATTATTATTATCTATTTTTTACTCTAGTGATACCAATATAAACTCCTGCTGTGTTCTAACCCTCAGTGTAAAACTCTATTAGTCTATCATTCCATTTAGCACTGTACAATGGCTCTGCACAAGCTAACTTTTGAAGTAAAGGGAGGTCCTGACACATCCTTCTTTTATCATCTTTATACACCATTCTTTGTTCATCAATATTGGTCCTTACATAGACAAAGGTAACTTCAGCTAACCTAACTTTCTTACAGTTTATGCCACTTATATCACCTGAATGTAGAGTAAAAAATGACTTATAATCTGATCTACAGCCAGATCCTCTAGCTCACTGAATCTTGCTGACATTAAGTTTACATTGTTTTTAGTATCTTGTTCCTCAGTAAGTACAGGAACAGATGTTTCCAAGATTATCTTTAAGAGGCTCTGGTTTCTTTATGTGTGTCACAACCTACAAGGCATAAGAAAGCCTTCAAGTTGATAAGGATATCTCCCTAAAAAAAGGAAGGAGCAGTTGTTATACCAGTGTTGAGGAACCCCCAAAGAGCATCAGGGATCTAGGTGTCATTGTAAACACATGAGGGTCAGGTTATTGTTTTAGCCAGGTTTAAAGGAACCCAGCTCTTCATTCTGGCATAGCTCAGGGTTTGGCCATGAGCCCAGATGTGAGGAGGTTTTTAAGGAAAACCATACTTAAATGGAGTACTACATGTCTAGGCATTCCAGGACTGGGCAAAGGGGTATGAGATACAGCAACCATTGGCTACATTTTCATCACAAACCCAAGTCTTGAATCTGCTGGCTGAACTTTTGGCACAACACTAACTTTTTAATCTATTGGATGTCAGGTGCATTCCTGAGATTCTTTACAGAATCTGAGACCTGGGTTCTGCCCTCAGGTATTTGATGTTCTTTTCCTGAAATACATTTTTGTAAAGATAAATGCATGCCTTCACAGAGTATGCTCAGGACTTTTCTATGGAAGGTGAGAAGGAGTATTCTTAAAAGAAGAAATAAATAATTCATAAGAATTATTCCATTTGTCCAGTAGCCCCAAACTTTACAAATATTAGAAGTCCCTGAAAGCATGAAACACATAGAGATTAAAACCAAAAGTATCACAGTGACAATTATGCACCTCAGCTTTGCTAGATCTTTGTCGAGCACTTATGCTGGCTTTTTATCTGTTGCTTATCTCTTTACGCAGTTGATGCTCTTTGTTGTACAAAAGCATTGTATGTGCATAATGTCTCATTTGTAAATTGTTATTTGTTTTGGAGTAATTGCAATCACATATAGAATGCCCTTCCTCTTGCCAGTACATTTAAGCTTGAATCTTGTTTGTGCTTCCACACAGTCTGTCCCTTATTTGTCTCACGCTGTTGTAATTGGTATGACTATACTATGATTGCAATGTATTAAAGGTAAAACATCTGATTTGTTTACACCTCTGCACATCCTTTAAGCTCCCAGCTGAGAATGATGCCACTGCCCCTCTTATCTTTTGCCTACATCCTTCACAATGCCTATGCTCTATGCACTTTATTGGTGACTTTGATTCTACCATGTTTTTACCCTGCTTAGTATTCATCACTTTTTTGAAGATTAATTTTTGCAGTCCCATTGAGTGCTAGTAGTTTTTGCAATATATAATTATAAACCACATGTTTTGTTTTTTCAGAGAGTAATATTTATGAAGAATCTTGGCCAATACTGTCAGAATATAATGAGACACGTTCTTTGTGATCATTTCAGGAAAAGTAGAAATTATTTCATATATTATACTTTGATCATCATTTGCATTACCACCCAAATCCTCCCTATATTCCTACACATTTGCAGTCATATTCTTCCTGTTTCTTTTTTGTTAAAAATCAAGTAGGCATCTAAATATTACTACTAATAATAAATAATAAAAGATAAAACAAACAAAAATAGGAAAAAACAAAAATATACAAACAGAAAAAGACCAAACAAAAGGTGCACCAAAGAAATAATGTTGAGAAACATACACATGCATTTATATGTAGAGACCACTCATAAGAGCAAAATATAGAACTATAATATACAAAATAAAGATTTGCAAAGTAAAAATTAAAATAAATAAAAACGCCCAGAGAAAGCATATATGGATGAAACAAACTCAAAAAATATAAATGTTTTTGTTCTGTTTTATTTTTATGTTGACCATCTACTATTAGGCATGGGATCTGTTCATTTTTAAATTTATTTATTTTTAATTTTTATTTATTAACATTATAATGCAATTACATCATGTCATACTTTGTTTTCCTTCTCCTAAACCCTTCCGTGTGCAGCATACCCTCTTGTGCTTCCTTTCAAAATTATGACCTTTTTATTTATTTATGAAAATTGTTAAATTCATTTTTTCTTATTTTTTAATTTTATTTATTTTTTTATTATGAATAACATCATATCAGATTCTGCTCTTTTTCCTCCTGTTACCCTTCAGTAATTCCCCTTCCCCTCTCCATCTCTTCCTCCAAAAGTGTAAAGCCTCATATGAGGAGTCATCTAAACAATAACATCAATAGCACAGACACTAAGAACAACAATTAATAAATGGGACCTCCTAAAACTGAGAAGCCTCTATAAGGCAAAGGACACAGTAAAGAAGATAAAATGACAGCCTAAAAAATGTAAAAAAGATCTTCACCAATGCTACAACTGACAGAGGACTGAACTCCAAAATATAAAAAGAACTCAAGAAACTAGACATCAAAATACCAAAAGATCAGTTAAAAATGGGATACAGATTTGAACTGAGATTTTCAACAAACACTAGAAAATATCATCCTGAGTGAGATAACTCAGACCCAGGAAAATAATCATGGTATGTACATACTCATAAGAGGATACTAAGTATAAAGCAAAGTATAACTAGACTACAACCCTCAGCTCCAGAGAAAATAGGTAACAAGGAGGGCACTAAGAGTGATGCATGGATTACCCTGAGAAGAGGAAATATGATCCCCTGAGTAAAGTATAAACTGGGAAGCAAGGGGGAGCTAGAGAGGAAAAAATGGAAGACGAGAACCTGAGAAAATGGGATGATCAAGGTGAGAAAAAGAAAAAGTGGGAGAACAATGAAGGAGGTATCTTGATAGAAGAAGACATTATGGGATTAAGAAGAAACCTGATGCTAGGTAAATTCCCAGGAACCCACAAGAATGACCCCAGATTAGACTACTAGCCATAGTGGAGAGGGTGGCTGAACTGGCCTACCCTAGTGATCAGATTGGTGGTTAGCCTAGCTGTCATCATAGAACCTTCATTCAGCAACTAATGGAAGTAAATTCAGAGATCCACATTCAAGCACCAGGCCATGCTCCAGGAGTGCAGCTGAAGAGAGGGAAGAGGGGTTATATGAGCAAGGGGGAAGGGGGACAGGATCATGATAGGGAAATCTACAGAGACAATTAATCCAAGCTAGTGGGAACTCAAAAACTTTAGACAGACAGCTGTGAAGCCTGCATGAAACTGAACTAGGCCCTCTATATGTAGGGGACAGTTGAGTAGATTGATTTGTTTGGGGAATCCTGGCAGTGGAACCAGGATCTATCCCTGGTTCATGAGCTCATTTAGGAGCTCATTACCTACCTTGGGATGCTTTGTACATCCTTGAAGCTGGAGGGGCTTGTTCCTGCCAACCTGAATGTGCTAGGTTTGCTGACTCTGCATGAAAGGGGGATGGGGTATCGATTGGAGGATAAATGGGAGGGGGTAGCAGAAGGAGGAAGGGATCTGTGGCTGGTATGTAATATGAATTTAAAAATTCTTAATTCTTAAATAAAAATCATTAAAAACAAATATACAATGGAATTATATACAACTTAAAAAAATAAATTTGAAAATTATCTCTAAGATTGGTAAAACTGGAAAAAATATTGAGAAACCCTAGATTTAGGTAGACAAATGTGGTATGGAATTGCTCATTATGAGAATCTTGTTTTCAAATATTTTAGATTTTTTGTATAAATAGCAGTTATAAAAATATAAAAGATAAAAGAAAGAGGGCATTAAAAATACACAGGAAATTGAGTATAGAGTGTGTGGTTACAATACATGTGATATAAAAGTAAGCAAGAGCAAAAGCATAGAAAGAATATGAAGATCAGTGGGTAATGAATTAAATATAATTGAAGAGGATTAACCAAAATACATATGGATAAAAAACTACATATAAGAATCTACTACATTGTTAGCTATTTAATTTAAAAAGCAACAAATAAACAGAATTTGAAGAGAACTATTCTTCTTAATTGGATAACATAGACACAGAAACAAACCCACACACGTACACAAAAACACACAAAAGAAAAACCCTGCATAATATCTAACAAAGCTAAATGCCATGCGGGACATAATCCCATATGATCACTTGGTTACTGATATCTCCCCAAATCCCAAATTCAAAGAACCACAAGCTAGTTCATTGGTCTTATTTATTCATGAGAATTAGCTACCAAGCTGTTTCTGAATATAGCATGATTTTTACGGAGTACACAAAGAAATAAAGCTAGAATTGAGCTTGAACCATCTTGTCTGCTGACTACCATACATACTGTTGAACTTTGCTTTGAAGACTGTGATGTGGGAAAGACCAAAGTCACCAAGAATCTTAATATTCTTTTCATACTGTGAGTTGAAGTGCCAAAGTGTAAAGCAAGATGTGCTTGGTGCACATAAATTCTCTAATTGGATATAACAGCTGCTCAACTGGAGGGAGATTATGCCTGGTATAGGAATGCTATTCATTTATGCAGGGTTAATATGAGATAAAAAACCTACTACCACCATTTTATTAAAGCAACACAATTTCTGTTGGTATTCTAAATATATGACCACAGATCACTGTAACTTTGTAACTTTTACCTCTTATCAAATAAGATTCTCTTTGTGACAAAGAGAAAGCATTCCAAAAAGTATACTGATCAAAAAGCAGAGCATATGAGATTGTGCAGTACAGAGTCCATTTCTGACATACCCACAACTCAACTTCTTCATTTAAGACAGAGAACATTATGGAAGAGAGAGGAAAAAGATTGTTAGAGACAAAGACCTAGGAAGTGTTTGATAGTGTTGTTTCCTAGAACTGAAAAGAAAGCTGTAACCAAGGCCTAACAACAAAATGGATGCCTAAACAAAACACAAACAAGTACAGTAATAACAGAGAAGTCAACAGATAAGGAGAAAGCTGAAAAGTGAATGAATTAACTCTAACAAAGAACTATAGGAAACAAAGAAAGTGTAAGAGCATGAGAAATAATCTTTCCCAAAGATCAGTGCTACAGTTGGTGATGAAAACTCAAAGTGTTATTCCTGAATTTATAAACATATAAGTAGAATTATAAAAATAAATCCAGTTTTACTTATATTTAAAGCATATGCTTATACTTTTGAAATTTATATATGTGTATGTATTTTTTTTTACAAAAAAAAATTAGAAAAATACATTGGGACTTCAAGAGGAAGCCAGGAAAGAGAGCAAGAAAGAGAAAATACAATGAGGAAGAGTCTGTATAGTTTAATTAAAAAAAAAAAAAACATTCACACTATCTGGCCCAAGAGTGGCATAACTGCTACAATCAACTGTGACTGATTTTTCACATAATTAATAGCAGGACTTTTTGCCATGGATGTAAATTCATGGTTATTATAGCTAAAAGAATTAGCAGACAATGTGCTACTATTATTTTGTCAAATGAGCATAGTGTCTATTGCTTTGTTAATGTTTTTTACATGTACAACCAAAGATTTGTCCAATAATAGCTGCTCAGAGAGACGATTTTCCTGTGTTGCCTCAGAAAGTCTACTACTTTCCAGTGGAAGATGATCTCTTGAAAATTAAATGAAAAACAAAAAGGACAAAATAATTGGGGGGAAAATGGTCTGACTACTAAATGTGACTCATCTTTGGTTATTGTGTTTGTAGTTGGTGACAGCTAATGCTGAGAGTCATAAATAATCAGACTGCAAAAATAAGTGACTACTGACTATTTGTCCCTAAAAGAAACTTCTCTATAATCATTTCTAGGCGAAAATAGATCAAGAAAGTGATGGTGTATGAGCCAGAAAATAGAAACATTTACTGTAAAAAGTAGTCATCTGTTCAGGATGTAATTGTTGCCTTTGTACAACCACAATGTCAATGTTAACCCCCCAAAGTCCCACAAAACAAGGGGGATGTCAACATTCCATTGTAAATCAGGCAACAGCTGTAAGATACTAAGACTTCATAAATGGATTATTAGTAGTTAGTCATAACTTGGGTATGTGGTGTCATATGCTTTAGTGAGATAGTCATTAGTAATTTGCTTTTAATCAAGTAAATAACCTCCCACTTACATTCATTAAGGCATTGTACTTAAGTGCTAGATGTCAACAAAAGACTTGAACATATGGGACATGGACAGAGGTGCTTTAAAGTGAATGAAAAATATAAAAGTTAGAAGGTGATAAGTGAATGTTATAGGTTTTTATGTATGATCAACATATATTATGTGTGTATGTATGAGTGTGTGTGTGGACTGCAAAATTAGAAAAAAAATTCTTATAATAACTGCTTATAAGAGAAAATTTTAAAAATTGTTAACAAGATAAAACTACATTGATGCATTTCAAAGTGGCCAAGAGCATGTTTAGTAAGTGACTAAATTATGAGCAAATTTTTCTTTAAAATAATTTTATATGCAATATCCAGAAGTACTTGCTAAAAATTGCATAGTTGTAAAATAACATATTTATAAGAATGTATTTCAAAGTTGTAAGTATTTTCTTGGAAAAATAGATTTTCTGCTAATATATAGTAAGTGTTGGATGTTGTTATCTAATGATTATATGTAAATATGTGAGCTTTATGATTTCTACCTATTTAAGTTGATTGTTTATGACTTTTAATATAAGAAAAGAAACTCTAAAAACTGAGGTATTTATGAGCTCACAAAATTGTTCAATATCTAATGGGGCTTTCCTGGGAAGACTGATGTCTTAAGTGTGATCTCACACACAGCTCACAGGCAAAGGGATAAAGGTCAAGTCATGTAGGTTGTTCAAGATTCCTTCATATATTCCAGTGCTCATACACATCATATGTGAACACTTGATAATAAAGAAGAGAAAAATAAAATTTAAATAGCACATATGAAAAAGAAACACACTCAGTTGATGATTTCTCTATATGTATTTATTTTGATTCTTACAATTTTGATTCAGCATGGATTGCAATGAATGGATCTTCAGCAGAGTTACTAATAGAAAAGTGAGCTTTGCCATCACTGCCAACATTGACTTTAATTCCAGTGCAATTGCCATCAATTTTGTCTCCAGAAATGACATCACAATATGTGCCAGCAGGAAGACCAGTCTGTAAAGTTGTTGACAAAGACCTGGGGGAGGGGGAGTAGTATATAATGTAAAGTAGTACTAAATGTAATATTTAATTTAATTTATAAGTTGTATTTCATTTAATTTAACCCAGTCAAATGCAGGAAGATATGTTGTCTATAAACAAATAGATACTATTAATTTGTGCTAGAACACTAAGGCTTCAGACTCTCAGTAAAAGAATACAAAAGCCAGAACTACAAGTGAGGAATCAAGATTTCTCCAGATCATGGGCATTATTATAAACGTTTTATTTTCATGGGCTGTAATGACTGTTCCCAGTCAAAGAAAGGAAGAGAAGCCAGTGAATCTCAGCAGTAAAGGCCTCTTGTGAGGAACATCATTCTTTCAGGCCCCTGCACTGCAGAATTTAAACTAATAACTTTAAAAAAATGTCAATAGCATCAGTTTTTCAAAAGTTAATTTTTAATATATACAGCCATAACAGATTTTGTTTTTAGAATTAAGCATTACCTAGCATTTCTGTAGCCAACTGGAATACACATTTGTAGTAGTAGGAAACTGTCTACATAATGTAATTCTGGTGGTCCTAAACAACCAGCTATGTGTTCTTTCAAAACAGTATGAACTTCAGTTATTTTGTTTTCAGCTGATAAAATAATTCATGGAAAAACACTTTCAACCTGATATAAAACTGATTTTTTCTTTTATACCAGGTACATTTATTTTATGGCATAAATTTATTATCTAAATGATTTTTCATGTATAAAAAATATAAAGGAATAGAAAAAACTGAGATATAAGTGTATAATAATATATAATCCTACTTTAATTCATACCCACTTACCAGTCATCATTGTTAAAGACAATGAATCCTTTGTTTCCTCTGCCAAAGGCTACTTGGTTGCTGCCATTATCCCACCAGTTTGAGAAAGGTTGGCCATTGACTACATTTCTGAAGGCAACCATATTCCTAAAAGCACAATTGCATGTGAAATCATAGTACCCTCAAACTTCAACAATTTAAAACAAAAAGTTAAAGAACTTTTTTATTAAAGATCTATAGGGGAAACTCCCTACCTTATTTGACGCCATCGATGCTCACAGACCCAGTCATTGCCACAAGTTGTGTCTGGATTGATGGTCACCTCTTTGGTTACTCCATTGTTATTAGGTGGTCCAATCCAGTCATTCACATCCTTAATTATTGAAAGAATTGGGTTACTTGATGCTTCTATCTTTTTTTTTCTTGGCACTACAGTGAATCCAACCCAAAACTTGTGTTTTAGTTCTCTGCAGTATCTAATTTTAACCTAAATTCTTCAGTGTTTTACAGACCTTCACTAAGGTGATGAGATGACATTTAAAGAATTCTTAACTTCCATGTTAATTCAGGTTCTCTACTACTACTCAATTCAACACACCAGTAACAATTGTTAAATATCTCATTTTCTATCATTGTAGTAGCTGTCCAATAGCATTAAAAGCTCTTCAATATCACCTAAAACCAAAAACCTTAAGCCAAGCACAATAGCATTAAAGAAAAGACTTCAGTTACTGTCTAAAAAACCTTTACCTTCAGTAAAATCAGAGAGAAACTGACTTTGAAAAGAAATAAAAAAATAAAATTTATCAGATATCTAAAGAAGAAATATTTCTATATTTGATGTTTCTGTATAATTCCAGATTCTTGAATTGAAACAGAAACCTTCACATAGCCTTTCAGATGGTCCTATTTCTTAGATTAATTTTGAAATTGTTTAACATTATGCACCAAAATAAATGTATATTTAGATTTCTATAAACACATATTGTTTATAGAGTATTTAGCAAATCACTGTTCTGTAATTCTCATAAATTCTTATTACATATCTTAATTGCCCTCAAATCAGCTATCTTATTTTTCCTTAGAAAAAAATATAATATTTTAGTATGTTAACATTGATTTACTAAGAAAAGAAAGAATATGAAATTTTATTTATTGTTAACAGACATTATTCATTGTTAACTTTATGGGCCAGGGCTTTATCAGGGATACCTGTTTTCACTTTGTACCTTTCTCTTATTTAAACTACCGCTTTTCTTACCAGGTACTTACACAATGTCCTTAATTTATAAAAACATGATGAATAAACACTTAATACCTATCATGTGATATAACTTCCTTAAAATTAAAATAGAATGTCCCTTTTTTCTAGATTAAAATTTGCTTTGAAGAACTTCAAGACTTACTTTTCCATTCTGGAAGTTTCTTGCCCAACGGTAACTTGACATCACTCGTGTGAACCCATAAGGATGAGCCAACATAAATCCAACAGCCATTTTATACATTCTGAAAGTTTCAAAATAATATTAAAACAGAAGCATATAATATGATACTGGCATGAAAAGCAGGTCAAACAACAGCAAATAATGTTCTCCCACCTAGGATCCCAGAATGTCAGGATGGATGCTCCTCCTGCACCATGTCCTCGCTGATTATCATGGTTGTCCACAAACACAAGGGCTCTGTCAGTGGGCACAAGACCCCAACCTTCTCCCCAGTTCCTATATTTAAAAAAGCATATTATTATTTCACAAAGCTTAGAGTAACTTTACACATGTCATTCTCTGTAATCTACATAAATGATAATTGTATAAGTCTATCTTATATGTATGCATGTATATATACATATATAATATTTTCTATGATATCTACATCCTCATTTAGGTATTAAGATACAATCTTTCTGGTCTTAAAATGTTTTTAATTTTTATTTTATTGTAATTTTATGCACTTGAGAATGTAAAACATTCATTTTACATTATATAGGATAAAATTTGACTGTGCTGTCATAATACAAGCATTCAAAATTTCCAATTTATTCTTTGATATAACATGTAAATTTCATATTTGACCATATTACAAGTATCATTTATGAATATAACTAGACTTGTAATAATAATCTAACTTTAATAGACCACAAGTAAACATTTTTGGAATCTAATAAATTCATCTCGAAGTGACAAAAATCAGTAAGTGATACTTTGGATTTCTAAAGTATTGACACCCCAAATGTAAAAGATAATTAGCTAGGATGAGAAACAGTAAACTTCTTAATCCTCACCTTCATAGTTGTCTAAATGAGAATAGTTGGAAGTATAAATTATTGGTGTCAAATGGAAAAAGATTTATAATAGATCAAATGAAGAAATGGTGCATATTTACTTTAAATAGGACATCTTCTCGCCATTCCACTTGCGGATAACTGTGCCGAGTTTTGCTCCAAACTTAAATTCTGTCACGCGACCATTGCCAAAGTATTCGCTACTTTTAATTGCCTCACCACCCAGATCAATGACCTAGTAAATACATTTGGTCAGCTGTAATTTTTTAATATAAATGTAAAGCATTTTATTTAAACATAATGTCATTTAAAAATCCTTACAGTGTTTTGTTATTTAAAATGTTCCTTCCTAATGATCTTTGTATACCAATTTCTGATTTCCTCATAGTATATATCACAATATTGAAAAAAATTACAGGGCCACTTTTTATTCTCCATAATGGCTCACAAAGGGGGAGAATTCATTATTCCACACTGATATAGCACTTGCTGCCATATTGCAATAAAAATACTTCTATACACTCATTCTGAAAAAACAGAGCTACAAAGGCATTACCCCTAGGACACTTCAAATGGCATTATATCAATTTGTCTAAACACTTAAAACCTATGACATGAAATGAATTTCAAACTCAGAAATATTGGTTTGAGACAACAGTCATTATGTTTGCTCTGTGTTTTATCATAGTACCTGGGGATTTAGAGGATGAATTAATGAAGTTTACACAAATTTTGAACCTGCTGCAGTAAAGAATTAAGTTTGCTACCTCTCAATAAAAGCAATTCTATTATTAAAGAATAAAAATCCATAGTCTGTAAGTGACTGACATATTAACTTACACTATGAATTGTGTGCTTAGTAAAATCTCTTATCAACTATTTGTTTTACAAAATTACTACATTTAATGAAAACGTACACGGTCTCAATACTACAGACAGAACTAAAGAAAAAAACTATATGTAACTGAGGACATCTGAAAATGGGAAAGGTGGTCTTCCCTGGGGAAGACCTCACCAGCTAATTGTCCACTGCCAAGATATAAATATATGAGTAGCAATATATGGATAATTTCAGTCATATTTAGGAACATATGTGCATAGATAGATGATAGATTTATAGACAAATAGATGATAGATAGCTAATAGATAGATGACAAATAATGTGTGTGTGTATTCATGCGTGTGTGTGTGTGTGTGTGTGTGTGTGTGTGTGTGTAATAAGTTAAAAAAAGGTCATGAACTTGAATGAGCATATAGAGGAGTATATGAAAGAGTTTAGAGAAAAGAAAAGAGAGAGTCATTGTAATTAAATTATGATACTGAATTTTTAAAAAGCATGTATATTGTTTTACCTCTTGAAAAATGAAAGGTCTGCTTCCTTGAGAGAACCATTTGGTATTTAAGTTATGGAGTTTATCCAAAATTGCCTTTATGTCTCCAGGCCACATGTGTTTAGCAGCATCAAGTCTGAATCCTGCTACACCAATGTCGATGAGATGGTTCATGTAATCAGCCACCTTGCCACGAACATAATCTTTCTCAAGTGCAAGATCTAGAAGGCCAGTCAGACGGCAATTTCTGACCTATTGAAGCAAAAAATGCCTAATTGATAAAAAGTCACTTGTGGTCTAAGAATTCATTTTATCATTTATTCACCCGCCCATTTACAAGTAGATATTTCATTTATTTAAAACATGGGAAATACTGATGTTTTAAATGGGACACAGACTTTATGATATTTTTGTTGGAGATACAGAAAATATCAGATAAAATTAGTGAAATTTTTGGATAATTGATTCTAATTCTCTCTCTCTCTCTCTCTCTCTCTCTCTCTCTCTCTCTCTCTCTCTCTCTCTTCTTTCTCCCTCTCATTTCTATCACTCTAATCTCCCTTTTCTTTTTTCTCTCCCTCTTTCTATTTTTTCTTTCTTTATTATATGAAATTTGCAAAATCCATACCAGGAACTTCAACACATGAAGTAAGTACACTGCTACAAATCTTAAAATATAATGCTGAAATTAAAAAAAAAAACTATATGCAACTTGAAGACATCTGAAAATGGGAAAGGTGGTCTTCCATGGGTCTTTAAAAGAAGACAATATGATGAAAGTACATTTTTGGTTATAGATAAAAATGTAATGTAAATTTTTAGAAATTTAAAACTTTCTACTCAAACAAAAGAACTAACTCAGCCTTAATGAGGAATTCAGACCTGCATTAACTGAAATATGTGAGACTGAACTGACACATTTTGGGATTCTTTGCCATCCTTGGGAATGGATCAGGGAATGGGGTGGGATGGGCTGAGGGAGGATTGTGAAAAACTGGGTGAGATTTTTGAGGAGGGTAGAACGAGGAAGCAGTGGTAGATATGGAAAAAAACTTTTTTAAATGAAAGAAATGTGAAAAATATTCAAAGATAAAAACATATATAATGTTGAAGTCATTTGAGAGCATGTCTCCATTTTATCATTGATTTTGACGTGTCATTAGAAAACAATGCAACAAAAATCCTTAACATTTTATTTTATTTCTATTTTCAAGCATTCTTTCTTAGTAGCCTATTTTCCTGTGAAATTTGAATGATATGTCCAATTATTGTCCATAAATTCCTTGTCAATTCCAAGATGTCTAGATGATTTTTTATTCTGAGCAATATTTCTCTCCTTACCTGATAAGCATCATTGTAGTTATTAATTTCTCCATTACATTTACTGTCATTAAAATCCCAAGCAGAGTATGGAACTGATGGGAATTCCCTGTTACCAGCATTGTAGTAACTTCCACAGGTACTGCTTGTTCCTGAACCACCGCCTGAGCCACACATGTGATTAATAACTGCATCCACATAAATACGGACCTGGAAAAGAAAAGTACATACGTTAGTCAAACTCAGAAATCTAAAATTCCAATAACAAACTCACAATATACAAGCAAATTTCCAAAATACATCTTCTGGTGCTTTATAGATTCATTTTAGAAAATATAGTCAACTGGAAAAGGAAATTGATATGAAATAAGATCAACAATAGTCTGAATATTTAAACAAAAAAAAGAATACAGATTTTTAAGTAGAGATAAAAAGAAATTTCCATAATTTAAAACAAAATATTAATACCTGAGGAAGAAAAGTGAATTATAAAACTGAGTGTATCACATGTAAAATTTTTGAGGATGATGAGAACTTATAATATCTACTATATGTCTGAATACTAGAAAGTAGATAGATGTGTTTTCATTATAAAAGAGAATAAATATTTAGCATCAAAAACAATATTGAATAAGAAAACCCAAGAATTGTGGGTATAAAGCAGAATCATATAAATTGATTTAATCTTCACATGTGGTCCAATCCCTAATAGCAATATGTTAATAAGTGTTTGAAGTTATTAATTTTGAAAGTGAACATTTTGCTTCATGAGTACTATTCTTTCATAAACAAAAGATATATAGCCAAGGATTTAAAAGGTGACAATATGATAAAAGTGCATATTCAATAATAGATAAAAATGTAATGTAAATTTTTAGAAATTTAAAACTTTCTATTCAAACAAAAATAACTAAAAAAGGAAATATTTTCTTATATATATATGATAAATTTTAAAGAAAATGTGGCATTACTCACACCAACATTATTGCACCTCGTAACCATGTCTTTGAATTCATCTTCATTTCCAGACCTTGTGCATATTTTGTAGCTAATTGGTTGGTATCTTTCCCACCAAGGTCTTGATGGATTATAAACTACAATATTTTCATTGGGTGGAGAGACCTACAAACATAAGAATCATTTTTAATATAATATTACAGCTTATTTTACTTAAATAAATCTTGTACAAACCTGTGAATAATCTGGCATTACTTTTCAACCTGTGCACATGCATTTTTGTTGATTAACAACTGACTGAAAATATAGAAAGACATTGCAGAGGTCCCACATACATCCTACAACAAAATACACAGAAGACTCCTCCATGAAACTTTTTCCTTTCACAGGAAAAGTTATGTGTAAAATGAAATTATCACCCAGACTCACAAGCCTTGATTAGAATACTGTTTTATGTGAGCATAGTACACTATGCATTTCAATTTTGAGGAAATCTTACCTGCACTCCTCCAAATCCCTTAGGAGCTAAGTATCTTTCACATTCCTTAGCAATATCAACCCAGCGCCACTCAAACAGGTGGACAATAGCAGTCCGTCCATATGCAGTGTGGGGGTCATACTGAGCCCAGCAGAGCCCAATGAGGGAAAGCAGCAGGAAGAACTTCATTTTGCTTTGAAGTTGTCAGTGTGCTTTCTAGTATCTAGTTATATGCTGCAAAAGGTACATTTTGCAAGGTAAAGGTTCATGAATAAATAAAGTATAAACTGTAATCTGAAAGATTAGCACCAATGATGTGTACAGCTGAAAAATCCTCAGAAGGTCCCACGGAAAATAAACTTAATATCTTTTGAGATTAAGTATCATTTGATTGGAACTATATCTTACTTTTTATGTCCTATACCAGTGCATTACAACTGAAATAAAATATATCTAGGACTCTATATAAACTTTTGTAATGCCTCACTAAAAGTAGACATTGAGTCAAGTCAGCTTTTTGCTCTTTACTTAGATTTTTCTGTCATTTCAACATTTTCATTGAATTTTAAGAAACAGCAAAATATAGTGACAGGAGCCTGTTAACTCAATACTGAAGAGAAAAAGAAATTAGGATTTTATGTAAACCAGAATATACAAAGACCTCAAAATTAATTAAATTAATTAACTTAAAAAATGTAAAAATGACATTAAGTTTTAATACCTCTAGATTATAGAAACACAAATTTCCCATTTATCAACCCATAGGCTAACCCAGTGGTCAAAGTGGTAGAATTAATCATGAGAACCAGATATCTTTGCTTTGTGGAATATTAATAAAATGTAAAAATTTATTACCTTTCACAATGTACCTCATATCCTATATATAGGTTAAGAAACAACCTCCCTTTTATTCAGCAAGAGATGAGTTAATGTTTTCATTTTGTCAAATACTGTGGATGGATGTTAGGGATATAATAGTGAACAAAGCAGGTTCTTATTCTAGTCGTACCTTTTAGCATAAAGAAAAGTAAACATGAACATAAATATCACTAAAGCATTAATGGTGGTCATAGCATACCGTAAGTGAACATAAGGAGTAAAACTGACAAGACAGTACATTTAACATTGACATCTTTCTAACCTCAAATCTTAGCTAAGAGCATTCAGGTATCAGATTCATATTATTCAACATAAACAGCTTTAAAATAATCTTTATATTGCCACTTACCAATATTCTAGACATTTAATTTAAGATACATTTTATGTTTCTTGTTTGTTAGTTGTAGTTTGACCTTGTTTGTGTTATTGCCTTTCTAACCCATTATATAGGAACTATATCACTAAGGATGTACCACTGGTTTGAATAATTAAAAAGTAGAAGATGCTTTTAATATCAGAAAAAGAAAAATCATGACAAAGTAAGGCTTACAAAGAAAAACACTTTGGAATACTGAAGAAGTGGTAATAACAACAGAAATGTCAACAATACTGGAGCATGTATGACATGGGACAGATAAAATCAGATGAGATATTTGAGTTAGGCCAGATCACAGACTTTTAGAACAGGAAGAAAGAGAATCATTGAGACAAGGCTGTAACAATGATGTTAGTTTACTAATAAAAGGCAACAATCATTTAACATTGTTTGCATCTTCAAAGGACATTTCAGGGCACATTAGCTAAAATAAAACTATTTTATTAACACTAATTCTTGTAGGAAAAGCAACTGGATGGACCCTAAAGAATCTGCAATATCACTCTGTGATCTGTGATGCTGTGATTATGAAATGGCTCTCAATGTATATAAACCTCTTGTCCCAAGTTAACAACATTGTTTTGTGAAGTTATAAAACAAAGCTACAGATGGCTCACTGAATGCAACCCTAGCAGTCCAGATCTTTTCCTATTTCAAAGTTTCTTGTTTCTTAATCTGTTGAACTGTTAATATTTCATACTACAAGGTCCCATCACCATGGAAGATGCCTTGATATCTGCCATGTTTTACCCACCACAATGTACTGAATCTAATAAACAGTAAATCAAAGTAAAAAAAGAGAAAACAATTGTTGTATTTTGTTCCATTTTAATTGTCAATTATAAATATTAAGTCATATACATAATTTGTATTATAAGCTATTGGAGCTGTTCTAGAGTTACTGTTAGGTCAGAAAGAAGACACAGCCAATAAACAGAAACAAACAGCATTAAATTTCAAGATATGGTATTATTTTTAAGAGAATTATAAATATATTGGTTCAGGGTCTTATTAACAAAAGTTAGAACACGAGAAAAAATTTAAGGACTCAAAGTAGTGCTGAAGATGATGTATGGTATTTCTGAGGGAGCAAAGGGTATCACAGTTGTAAAGTTGGATAGACACACTCAAAGTCAGTAGGAAAAAAATAAAGGCTCAATAACTTTTTGGCTATATGGCTTTATTTTATTTTTACATATTTTTTTATTTGAGAATCCAATTATTGTCTGCAATGTGATAGTTCACTAATAACTATCACATTGCAGACAATAACCACGTTGCGGACAATAATTGTGTATCATTAAGATAAAAGTATATAAAAGGGTAAAAATTAAAAATTATGTTTAATGTTCAGAAAAAAATTCAAACTCAAAATTAAACACAGTGTTCTAAAAGTGTTTTTCCAGATAATATTAGATAGAGGATTTGTATATTTTTATTCAATGCCCACAAAAATAATATTACAGAGGCATGACTCTACCATAAAGTTGGAATTTTTCTAAACATTATATTAAGTACCATAATTTGAACTTACAGTTAAGTCACAAACATTATATAATTTAAAGATCTATGTACATGTAAAAGAAAAGGTAATAGCTTTTAAGACTACTTGTATTTTGTAGTTTTCTGTTTGTATATATGCAAATTAATTACAAAATTCTTCCTTTATTTTATTGTATACTAAGGTCTCCTTTTTATTTAAAAAGATGAATATTTATTAAAGGTTTAGATGAAACACTCATTGATACAAGATTGAACATTTGGAAAATTTCTGAAGGGTTGAAATGTCCCAAGAAGCAACAGCTGTAATTTTCCCTCTGACAAAGTGGAACACAAACAAGAAGGGCAGGCAGCATGCAACCAGTCTTAAATGGGTGCTTGCCATGCCTCCTACAAGGGTCTTTAAAACTTCAAAGTCATGCCTAGGTCTTGCTCCAAAAACACCTGGACTTGCTGCATCTCCCACTTTTGTCAAAATAAAAAAGTTCTAAACCTAAGTATAAGATTGTATTCAAAAGAAATAATTATAAGATAATGTCCAGGAGAGGGAAAAGGCAATAACACAAACAAGATCAAACTACAACTAACAAGCAACAAACATAAAATATATCTTAAATGTCTAGAATATTGGTAACTGGTAATATACAAAGATTATTTTAAAGCTATTTATGTTGAATAATATGAATCTAATACCTGAATGCACTTAGCTAAGATTTGAGATGGTAATAACCTTATCTATCTAGGTTTCAACCCCCTATGGATACAAATGACAAATAAAATCGATCAATGAGAGAAAAAGTTTTTGTTCATCTCATCGTATTCATTGCCCTAGATGCTTTATAATTAATTGCATTTATAATAAAAACTGCAAATATCTTATTAAAATTTTAGGAAATTACCTTATTACAACTATGCATAAAATTTTGTTGCTTATATTTATCTCTAAGTGTGGAGTTCTTTCATTTTCTTATATTTATTTCTTTTTTTCAATTTTTATTTTATTATTATTAACAAAGAAGTCACATTTTCTATGCTTGTATATCCTTATTCAAGGTCCCTTCTTCCTTCCACCACATCAGGTCATTCTCTCTTCTCCACAATTCCCCATCCCCTCTCTGGGCAGGCAGCAGGCAGTCCCAAGGTCCCCCTGACCCAATATTGCTTAGCTCAACCTCCACTCCTGGCATATCCAGTTTTCTCCCCTCAACTCCAAGACTGAGTCAGGTGTTCCTCTCGGGGGAGTGGGATCCAAGGAGTCAGTCCAGGGTGTTTCTAATCCCAAGCTGTTCAGTGGTTGTGGATTGCAGTTTGAGCATGCTTTGCTTTTTTTCTTGTTTGTTTATTAGTTTTTTTTTTCTTTATTTTGTATTTATCAAGAAAAACAGTAAATTGAATTTAAAATGCTGGTAAGTTAACAATAACTATAAAGAAAAGAAAAATCATAAGCATGACTTATCAAAGGTGATAATGCAAATAATTTGCTACACATAAAATTACTTTGTGTTCAGGTTTCCCTGTGGATTTTTTTTCCTATCCCTGTATATCCCCATTCAAGGTCCCTTCCCCCTCCTGCCACATCAGGTCACCATTTCTTTCTCCACAACTCCCCATTCCCTTTCTGGACAGTCTCATGGTCCCATTGATCCAATAAACTTAGTTCAGTCTCCCCTCCTGGCAAATCCAGTTTTGTCCCCCCTCCCTCAAGAGTGAGTCAGGTGTTCCTATAGGTGCAGTGGGATCCAAAGGGTGAGTCCAGGGTGTTTCTGATCCCAAGCTGTTTAGTGGTTATGGCTTGAAGCTTGGGCATGCTTGGCTTTTACTTGTTTGTTTGTTTAGAGACTACTAATGAGTGAGTACATCCCCCGCTTATCTTTCTGAGTTTGTGATACCTCGCTCATGAGAATATTCTCCAAGTCCATCCATTTGCCTGCAAATTTTAGGATATCATTCTTTTCTTACAGCTGAGTAGTACTCCATTGTGTAGATGTACCAATGTTTGTTAATCCATTCTTCAGTTGAAGGACATCTAGGTTGTTTCCAGGTTCTTGCTATTACAAATAATGCTGCTATGAACATAGTTGAGCTAATACCTTTGGAATGTGACTGTGCCTCTTTAGGGTATACACCAGAAGTGGTATTGCTGGGTCCTTGGGGAGATTGATTCTGAATTTTCTGAGAAACCACCATATTGCATTCTAAAGTGGCTGAACAAGCTTACACTCCCACCAACAATGGAGGAGTGTTCCCCTTGATCCACATCCTCTCCAACACAGGCTGTCATCTGTGCCTTTTATCTTAGCCAACCTAACAGGTGTTAGGTGGTATCTCAAAGTTGTTTTGATTTGCATTTCTCTGATGGCTAAAGATGAAGAGCACTTTCTCAGGTGCCTTTCAGCCATTCATAATTCCTCTGCTGAGAATTCCCTTTTTAGATCTGTAACCCATTTTTTGATTGGGTTATTCAAAGTTTTGGGCTCTAGATTCTTGAGCTCTTTATATATCTTAGAGATCAGTCCTCTATCACTTGTAGGATTGGTGAAAATCATTTCCCATTCTGTAGGCTGTCGTTTTGTCCAGTTGACAGTGTCTTTGGCTTTACAGAATATTCTTAGCCTCAGGAGATCCCACTTATTGATTGATGGTCTTAGTGTCTGTGCCACTGGTGTTATATTTAGGAAGTGGTCCCCTGTACCAGTTCATAGAATTGTATTTCCCACTTTCTTTTCTGTCAAGTTCAAAGTGGCTGGGTTTATGTTGAGGTCTTTGATCCACTTGGATTTGAGTTTTGTACAGGGTGACAGTCTCGGATCGATTTGCATTTTTTAGAGTCCACTAATAAGTGAGTACATCCCCTGCTTATCTTTCTGGATTTCTGACAACTCACTCAGGAGGATATTCTCCAAAACCATCCATTTGCCTGCAAATTTTAGGATATCTAGAGCAAGTCCCAGAGTACTCTGTAGCAGGCACAGTTAAAGCCTGCCTGTCACCATACCCCCAGCTGCTGCTGAGGGATTTTGCATGGCTACAACTACCCACCTCCACCTCTAACTGAGCAAACAGATAACAACTGGGGTCCCTGAAGGACAGACTCAGACCCCACACAGAGGTGAGGAAGGGTCACCAGGCCCAAGCACCTATATCCCAGCCAGGGAGGGAGAGTTGAGCTCCCATCGGTTTCAGTTTCGCTTCCAGGATAGGGACTGCAGAGCAAGTCCCAGTGCACTCTGTAGCAGGCACAGATAAAGTCTGCCTGTCACATTCCCCAAGCTGATGCTGAGGGAATTTGCAGGGCTACCCACCTCCATCTCCAACTGAGCTAACAGATAACAACTGGGGTCCCTGAAGGACAGAATCAGACCCCGCCCAGAGAGGTGACAGGAGGCACACAAACCCCAGTGCCACAACTGACCAGGAACCACCTAATCGTGAACCACTGAAGACATGGGCAAATATCAGTGCAAAAACCTACATAATACTATAAAGAACAACAAGGTAACTTTAGAAGAGAGTGGCGATCTTACAAATACAAGACCTGAACTGAGCAATGAACAGGAAACAGAAGGAAGCAAAACCAAATTTTTTTTTGATGATCATCAAAGCTCTCAAAGAAGATATGAAAAATAGCCTTAAAAAATAGAAGAAAATACAAATAAAAAATTGGAAGAGATGAACAAATGTATGAAAGAAACAGGCCAGGAACTAAAAGCTGAAATAGAAGCAATAAAAAAGGCACAAAATGAGGCAAAGATGGAAATAGAAAATCTTAAGAAAAAAGCTGGAACCACAGATACAAGCATAACAAACAGAGTTCAAGAGATGGAAGATAGAATCTCTGAAGTGGAAGACTCAGTAGCTCAAATAGATATATCAGTCAAAGAAAATAGTAAAACTAAAAAAGCCATAACTCGAAATGTTCAGGAAATCTGGGACACCATGACAAGACCTAATCTGAGAATAATAGGAATAGAAGAAGGAGAAGAATACCAGCTCAAAGGCACAGATAATGTTTTCAATAAAATCATAGAAGAAAACTTCCCTAACCTGAAGAAGGAAATGTCTATAAAGATGCAAGAAGCTTACAGTACACCAAATAGATATGACCCCCAAAAAATTCAGCGTGCCACATTATAATCAAGCCAAAAAGCATACAGAACAAAGAAAAAATTTTAAGAGCTGCTAAAGAAAAGGGCCAACTCACATATAAAGGCAGACCAATCAGAATAATGCCTGACTATTCAATGGAAATGATGAAAACTAGAAAGGCCTGGTCAGAAGTTATACAGATGCTAAAAGAGCATGGCTGCCAAACTAGAATACTATACCCTGCAAAATTGTCAATCACTATAGATGGAGTAAACAAGGTATTTCAGGACAAAGTCAGACTGAAAAAATATCTATCTACCAATCCAGCATTACAGAGAGTGTTAGAGGGAAAACTCCAACCTAAGGACCCCAGATACACCACGAAATCACAAACAATCAATAAGTCCACAGAAGGATACCCCAGAGAAAGGAAATACAAACAAGTTACCATCAAAAAATGGCAGGAAATATGAATCAATGGTCACTAATTTCCCTTAATATCAATGGTCTCAAATCTCCTATAAAATGTCACACACTAACAAGATGGATACAACAACAGAAGCCATCCTTCTGCTGCCTACAAGAAAAACACCTCGACCGGGTCCTGTGCTCTCTGCGGCGTCCCAGCGCACTCTGGAGCAGGGGCAGCTGAACTCTGCACCTGGCCACACCCGCAGCCCCTGCTGCTCAGGGAATCTACTAGGAGCCCTACTGCGACCCTGAACTGAGTGAACTGAGCAAACTAACTGCAGGGGTCTCTGAGGGGCGGATTCGAACCCTGACCAGAGGTGAGGAGGGCTCG
>PVIH01021628.1:0-29241 GCA_004025045.1 Sigmodon hispidus | reverse complement strand
TTTAAAAAAAAAAAAAAAAAAAAAAAAACTAAGCCCTGAGAAGGGCCCAGGCAAATCTACAAAGTCTACAGACATTTAAAAGGCAAAGAGTGGGGCTGGAGAGATGGCTCAGCGGTTAAGAGCACCGTCTGCTCTTCCAGAGGACCTGGGTTCGATTCCCAGCACCCACATGGCAGCTAACAACTGTCTGTAACTCCAGTCCCAGGGGACCTGACATCTTCACACAAATATATATGCAGACAAAACTTCAATGCACACAAAATATAAATAATTAAAAAATAAAATGTGTCAGACAAAAAACTATACTTAAAAAAAAAAAGAGCTTGCAAGAAATTGAGGGGGGAAAGTTTTGTCAAACTAAGAAATTAAGAATTTGGGCTGGGGACAGGGGCTGGAGAGTGGCTCAGAGGGTAAGAGCACTGACTGTTCTTCCAGAGGACCTGAGTTCAATTCCCAGCAAAACCACATGGTGGCTCACAACCATCTATGATGAGGTCTGGTGCCCTCTTCTGTATACTGTATGCATAATAAATAAAAAAAAATCATTAAAAAAAAGAATTTGGACTGCAGAGATGACTCAGTGGTTGTGAGCACTCTGCTCTTGCCAGGACTCAGGTTCAGTTTTCAGCATGTATCTGGCATTTGATGTTTTTCATAAACTCACAATTCCAGGGGCTCTGATGCCCTCTTCTGGCCTTTACAGGCACTGCACGCCAATGGTGCATTCACATACACCAGGCAAAAAACATTGACACACATAAAATCAAAATCTTTACAAAATTTTTTATAGACCCAAATCTAGAAGTAATGTACTAACAATTAGATACCCAGAGATTGAGCCAAATATTATAAGACATTTATAAAGTACCCACACTGAGTACTTTCTAGGCTATTTATACACTAGTTGCTCAAGTGGCTTTCAAAACAAGCCGCCTGAACCTCCCCTATGGGAGTGGGACTCCAGGGACTCAAGCACCTGGAAATGTTTAAAAAGGACCTCATTCATTCTGAGAATGAATCTCTTTCTTTCTTTCTTTCTTTCTTTCTTTCTTTCTCTTCCTTCTTTCCTTCCTCATCCTTTCTTCATTTATCCCTTCCTTCCTTTCTTTAATTTGTGGTGATTGGGATTGCACTCAGGGATTCTAATATGCTAAGCAATGTACCCTTCCCCCATGGAGCCACACTCCCAGGCCCTCAGCACCCCCAAGGTTCTATTCTAATGCATTATGTAGATACAAGAACAGCCAATGTTTAGGTTTAAAACATGTAAAGCAAATACATATAAAATTACCAAACATTATAATATGCCTTCTGTCAATGTGCAGAAAATTGGTAAGTAAATTGGGAAAATAAAAATTATAAGACAATGTACATTAAGATGGATTCTAGAGGATTCTATGGATGGCTGCATCTAAAATTCCTCACAATCCAGTAGAACACTGAAAACTGTTTTGGGAGTAATTTTTCTTTCTTTTTGAGGCTAGATTTCTGTTTAGCCTTGGTTGTTTTGGAACTTGCTCTGTAGACCAGGCTGGCCTTGAACTCACAGAGATTCATTCACTTGCCTCTCTGACTGCCAAGTTCTAGGATTCATGGTGTACACCACCACTGGCCAGTTAAGTGGTTTTACCTTTGTGCAACAGCACAGCAAATATGCCCCAGGTCATACCTCACAAGTCTGCTTATTAACTATTAAGACATTTATAACAGTTCAAAACAGTTACCTCAAATAATTTAAGGTGCTAGAGGGATTGCCCTAGTGCTCACAGAATGGTTTCTGTGATGTTGGATGCAGTGGAGAAAAGCTACCTGAGATTGATTTTAAAAGGTAACCTTGAATACTAACATTGCTACACTCATTTTTATTGCAAAAAGTAAAAGAATTTGTTTGTGAGCCCTAGGGACCTACCAGCTCAGATAAACTATGACCTAGTTAAAAGTTAGCTTCTTCACTTTATTCATAATTTAACTACTGGTATGTTTGTGAACCTATTATTTCCGAATAGCATACTAGTACAATTTTTTTTCAATCTGTTCTTAAAGAAGAAAATGTTTTTAAAACTTTTCTTTGGTCTGCAACAATTGACTCAAAAACAAATGGCTACTGAAAGCTTACAGATAAAGGCTGGTGAGAAACTGCTATAATCTTTGTGCCCAGCAGCCACAATGGTTAAGAGCACATTTCCAAGCAGACTGTACCATTCTAAATATTAACACAAATACCAGGCTGTACAATACAGCATACATTAAAGCTGTAGGAGCTGCTCAGGATTTCTGAGTCTGGGATTCTGGCTGCTAGACTAACTTTTAGGTTTCTCCAGCTCTAAAACACTGTTAATCTGGCTCTCAGCCCCAGTAGCTGTGCCTACATTTATAGGACCCAGTCTTTGAGTAAGCTATACTCAACTGAGAAACCATGTGTGAATTTAAACAAACAAGAAGGAAAAAGTGACAAGTTAGTTGCAAAGTTTTTCATGTTTATCTGGTTTAACAGTTTTAATTTAAAACAATTGTGAAGAAAATATGAAATGTGTTTTGTTAAGTATAGTTCTTCAGTATACAGCATTAGCATACTACAATTCAGAGAAAACCCATTAAGTGCAATTATGTGTGTGCTAATACATACATAAATACATTTACAAAGTACATGTATATAAATTGTACTGTATTCCCACGGAGGTTATTTGTTTAGGACACCCTTTCAATTCATGCAGTCAGGATTCCAGTAGGAGATGAAATTGGCCTTTTAGCAAAAACATTCCACTTTACTCCTTTATACCTACAGAAAATGCTGGGACCAAAAGAGTAGCTAAACTGGTGCTCTGGGCAAATCTAACATGTGCTGTTTTCAACCAAATGTACACAGGTGGCTAGGATGTAAACAACGGATCAGGATTAAATCCTTCCTTTTTTGCATGGCTTAAAGTTTTCTTAGTTTGAAGTGCTATAAATGCAAACAACTGCCTCCCAATTTGAACTATTTTCCAACATTTAATAAACAGTGTTAGGAGATATCACACCACAGCTCCTTTAATATACTGGAATACATGCTAACTCATTTCAATTACTTTAATAACAGGGAGCTATAAATGTCAATAAACAATATAGCAATTGATTGCAAATTCTCTAGAGTCTACAATATGCTCGAGGCTCAATGCATATTATTTTGCCCCTATGGAATGGTAAAAGTGTACTTGATTCCGGCACTTTTTGGAGAGTTGATTCAAAGTGTTCTTCAATAACATATGGTCTTTGAATCTAAGTCAATGTAAATTAACCTCTTAATTACAATTTAAAACTCCCTAAGGATTTCAATACAATCAAAATCATTTTATTTACAGGCATATCTGGAGAAACTGGACTGTTAGCAAGCTGAAAGCAACCAACAAGAAGAAATACTACCTCCTCACACAATTTCCTGAATTAAGCAGGTGCTACCAAAATTGTTAAGATTAATACACCCCGTTAGCTTTCTTCCTCAGACGAAAAAAGTTTTGATTATAGAACCTGTTGAGAAGAAAGCATTGCTAGGTGCAGATTCTATTTAGTTCAGCCTAGGGTCAAAGTCACAGGCTATTGCAGGGCAACTCTGTAGAGAATCAACTCTTTTCCCAACTTTCTAAGCCCTCAGCCTCAGTTTCCTCCTCCCTTGACCCTGACCTGTTAAGTGCCAACATCTTGGGATGCAAGGAAAGCTCAAACCTCCTGATCGTGGTAGGACCACCCAGACTATAGCTATGGCTAGCACGCGCCAGCGCCCACTCATTCCTACATGTTCCTGCAGTTGCACGGGTGTCACTGGTCCTAATGGCAGGCGAGCCTGGAGCCTGAGTTCGATGGCACCCGCCTGGCAGTGGCCATTGGACCGTTGACAGCACTGACCAACCGCTTCTCCTTCAAGCCCCGTCCTCCGATCTTTCTTGTCCCATTCCAGGGTGTTCAGAGAGATGAGGGAACTCCAGACCAGATAGGATCAGGAGACTCCCCACAGAAAAGTTGCCCAGCTACACCATTCTGCTTGTCCCTGGAGCTACAGTAACCCCACTGCCCCATGAGGGTCCCTATCCCCTGGAGAGGCTCCCAGTCCACTCACCCAAGCGTTCACGTAGACCCCGCAAAGATGTGTTGCCACTGGTACCCGCAAAAGCGTGGTCCGCCATCTTCGGAGCGGAGTTAAGAACCACTGGTGGTTCTTGGGCAGCAGGGCGCAGGCGCCGCTTCTGCCTCTGCCTCTGCCGGGGCCCTGACTGGGACCCCGGGGGGCGGGGCGGGGCGGGTCTCAGGGAGTCCCCGCTCTGCCCTGAGACCCTCAATCTAGGTAGCATTAGCTCTCACATGCCAAGTCGCTACACCTGCTGGCCAGCGACTAACTTTGTTTGAAGAAACTGTTTCTTATAATCCAGGCTCTATAGTGATGCATTCTGGACACCAGCCAATCAGCTGCCTACTTAGCCATTGACTATTCTTTTCCCTTTATCACCTCTACCAAGGAATGTTGTAACATTCCATATTTCCCCATCTTTAATTTCATTTGGATCATTTAAGGATCATTTGCCAAGCATCTTCCTGTACTATGAGTTTACTACCTTTAAACACTACACGAAAAGCCCAGTTTTGAGGGGAGAAAATGGGAGGGAGTAATAATGTGCCACCTCTCTTAACTAATTATATATACAGAAACACTGTTGTAGGAAGGCAGGCTATGTTTGAGGTAGTAGGTAAGGTACAAGAGTTTCTTTATAGGATAAGCACTTTGATGAGCTCACTGAGTCTTTTTTTTAAACTTTATTAATTTTTATTTATTTGCCTTGGTGTTTGCCTGGAACTGGGAACTGGAACTACAGACAGTTGTGAGCTGCCATGTGGGTACTGGTAATTGAACCCGGGTCCTCTGGAAGAACAATCAGTGCTCTTAACCACTGCGCCATCTCTCCAGCCCCTCACCGAGTCTTTTTTAAAAAAAAATCTTGTAAAAAGTTTATTTGTGGGGCTGGAGAGATGGCTCAGCGGTTAAGAGCACCGTCTGCTCTTCCAGAGGATCCGGGTTCGATTCCCAGCACCCACATGGCAGCTAACAACTGTCTGTAGTTCCAGGCAAACACCAAGGCAAATAAATAAATAAATAAATAAATAAAGTTTAAAAATAAAAGTTTATTTGTATATGGTGTTTTGCCATGGGTGTCGGGTCTGCTTAAGTAACAGACAGTTGTGAGCTGCCATGTGGGTGACAGGAATTGAACCTGAGTCCTCTTAACCACTGAGCCATTTAGCCAGCTCTCACTGAGTCTTCAAAGGATATGGGAGCTATAAACTAAAGAAGCTAATAGTGGCTACCCATATTTTACTCTGTAGTATGACACTTATCACTTGTAGTAATACATAAACCCCCTCCAGTCCTATGAAGTATGTGCCACTACTGTCCCATCATACAGATGAGGAAACTAAAGAGAAAATTAATTTAATTTGTCTAATGTCACATAGTAAGTGACAGTATTGGAATTTGGACCTTAAGCATTTTACTAGAGTACCCATGTGTTTTTATTCTTATATGTGATAGTTTCATGAGCATGAAGGGAGATGGAGCTGGGAAATGGTGGAGCATGCCTTTAATGCCAGCACTTGGGAGGCAGAGGCAGGAGGATCTCTGTGAGT
Organism: Sigmodon hispidus; assembly: GCA_004025045.1. NCBI lineage: Eukaryota > Metazoa > Chordata > Mammalia > Rodentia > Cricetidae > Sigmodon > Sigmodon hispidus. Next base: position 23,589 of record PVIH01021628.1, on the reverse strand, counting down.
TCAAGGCCAGCCAGGTCTATAGAGCTAGCGCCAGGACAGTCAAGGCTTTTACATAGGGAAACCCTTCCTCAAAAAAAATTAAAATTAAGAATAAATAAATAAATAATACTGTTTTTAGAAAAGGAAAGAGAAATGGGATCTGGAGGGATGGCTCTTTGGACAAGAGTATATACAGCTCTCACAGAGGACCTGAGTTTGAGTTCCAGCACCCATATCAGGTGGCTGACAACTTCAGCTTCAGGGTGACTCATCACCTCTGGCTGTCACAAGCACTTACACACCTTCCTCCACCAATACATATAATTTAAAAATAAATATGAATCTTTTGAAAAGAAATAAAAATGAAAAATATTATAACTTAGAATGCATGAAGATATATGATCTCTAAATGTGGTACAAAAACAAACAGGCCTCTTCAAAGGAAATAAAACACAAATGGCCACTAAACCTTTAAAACAATCTTTCAAACTCTTCGGCAGTCAATACAAATGACAGTTACCACAAAATAACATGCCATTCCTCTAAATCTCTCTCTCTCTCTCTCTCTCTCTCTCTCTCTCTCTCTCTCTCTCTCTCTCTCTCTCACACACACACACACACACACACACACACACACAGTGGACAATAAGTATTGAGGAGAAATCAATTATAGCATCAAAGCCCTGCGTCTCAGCAAATACCGAATTTTGTACTAGATCCATGATTATTGGCGTGGCACACCTACATTGAGGACATTAGTAAGGCACATACATGCACAAATACAAACTTAACAATCTGGCAAAACAGGAAAGCATCTTTGTTCTTTCTTATTTTTAAAAGGTCAAACCCAAATCTAGCAATGAAGAAACGTTCATACAAATCTAGGCTGCCATAAAATGCCAATATAATCAAAGACTGCAAAATGAGAGTTATTCTGGATCATAAGTGACTAAACAGACCAAATACAATGCATGAACATTGCTGAGGACCTAGATTTCAGAGAGCTTTTAAGGTACTCATGGTGCTGGAGACACACCTTGTGATAGAGTTCTTCTCTAACATGGATGAATGTTCAATCCCCATCACTGAACATAAAAAAGCATTCATAATTAAAGCAATAGAGAAACTTTGAATATGAACTGAATAGTAAATAACATTGTAATAATATCAAATTTCTTTGCTGTGAAAATAATGTTGTAGCCATATAGAAAAACATTTCTTAAAAAAAGAAATGCTAGGAGCTAGAGAGATGCTTAACAGCATTGGCTGTTCTTCCAGAGGACCTGAGTTCAATTCCCAGCAACCACATGGTGGCTCACAACCATCTCTGATGACATCTGGTACCCTCTTCTGTATACTGTATACATAATAAATAAATCCTTTTTTAAAAAAATAATAAATGCGGGGCTGGAGAGATGGCTCAGAGGTTAAGAGCACTGACTGTTCTTCCAGAGGTCCTTCCTGAGTTCAATTCCCAGCAAAACCACATGGTGGCTCACAACCATCTATGATGAGGTCTGGCGCCCTCTTCTGTAAAACTGTATGCATAATAAATAAATAAAAAAAAATTAAAAAAAAATAATAAATGCTAAAGAATTTAGAGATGACAATTCAATGTCAGACTCATCCTGGCAAGTATTTACAAGAAAAACTATAATAACAAATACTATAAAATGTTAAAAAAAAAAAAGGTCTAGGCAGATCTATTCAGTTAATTTTTCTTCTTTCAATTCCTCTTTAATTTTTTTTAAATATTTTCTTATTTCATTATCTTATGTATTTGTGTGTGTTGCCTTCATGTGTATATGTCTGATGCCCTTAGAGGTCTGAAGAGGTCACTGAGTTGTAGATGGCTGTGAGTCACCATGTAGATGTTGGAAATTGAACCTGGGTCTACTGCAAGGACAACAAGTGCACCATCTCTCCAGCCCAGGTTTGCTGGTTTTTGTTTGTCTGTTTTTGTTTTGTTTTTTTTAATCTAGAGATTGTCCTCAGCTCATTTTTCATATCATCACTTTGAATTTGGGAATTATATGTAGGGCAGCACAACACATCCTCTTACAGTGCTTCTAGCTTTTTGAGGCCTTAGGCTAGCTAGAATGCTGGAGAGAAAGGAAAGACAACATATTTGCAAAGAGCCAAAAGCAGACAATGTGTGAAGGGATTGTTGGATAATTAAAATATATTCTAAGAGGCCAAATGGATGAGATGCCAGCAGTGCTTGGGGTGACCAAAGAAGGCTTTAGAAAAACTTGGCACTTTGGTCCTAAGGTTGAAAGGGAGGGTAAGTATGCCTTCATTGTAGCATGCCTACATGGTAGCTAAGTGAGAGATAGGTTCATCTGAGGCCCAATCTCCCCAGTTTTCAAACTTATCTAAGGAGTCTGGTATGGTTTGTCTGATTATTTTTTGCTTTTTGAGATAGGATTTTTCTGTGAAACAGCTCTGGCTATCCTGGAACTAGATCTGTAGACCAGACTGGCCTTAAACTCACAGATATTTTCCTGCCTCTGTATCCAGAGTGCTGGGATTAAAGGTGTCTGCCACCATTGCCTTGCCAGAAATCTTGATTTTAATGTAAAAACACTTATTTAGTTTTAAGTATCCATTTTTTGGTGTGCATATGAGGGCTTTACCTGCATATATGTCTGTGTACCATGCATGTATGTGCAATGCTTGCAAAGGCTGGAAAGAGGATATTGGGTACTTGGGAACAGAGTTACAGACACTTAGTGAGTTGCCATGTGGGTGCTGGGAATTTAATTCAGGTTCTCTGGAAAAGAAGCCACTGTTCTCCAGACCCTGAGTCTTTTATTTTAAAATGAGGATATTTACAGGATACATAAAATGCAAACAAAATCTTTGTTTTTTAATTGATATGCCCCTCTATTTTTTTATTTCTTGAGACAGGATCTCACTTTGCAGATCAGGCTGGCCCTGAACTTGTGATACTCCTGCTTCAGTCTCTTCAGTATTAGGATTACAGTTGTTTGCCAACATGCATGGCATTGATGAGCATCTTTAATTTAACTTTTGCTCTAATATCTTTGATAGACTGCTGTGAAATTTAACTTTTATGCAGTGAAGTACATCATTCATTTTACTGAACACCTATTCTGCCTATAAAGGAGATCTAGAGGCAAGGAAGGAAGCCCTTCCCTCCAGGGTCTACAAATCTCAAACTGACTCTAGCTAATGATTCATTCCTTGAGGCTCGAATAGTTCCCAGAGGAGCCCCAAGTATGTTGTACATTTCTCAGAAAAAGATTGGAACTAAAGTCTGCCAGCTTAAGGAGAGCAAAGTTTATTTGGGAGCCAAAACAGACTCAGAACTGGCAAAGAACCCTGGCAGGGCCTCTCCTTTCTTCCCTGAATTTGGAAAGTGTGTATTCCCTTGTGAGTAGAAAAGAACTGGAATCCTGCTGATTCTTTGTCTCTTACTTGGCTATTTCTTCCCCTCTAATCTTGCATTAGCAGGAAATATATGCAGAAAACCACAGCTATGATGTGCCTAAGAAATGTTATGTATTTTTCCCCAATTAAAGATGAAGTTTTAAAAAATTGACTTCATAGTGAATAAACATCCAGAAGAACTTACTGACTCTGACACATTTGCATCGAAGCTGCCTCAAGTTTGGCCCTGTCCCATGACTGGTAAATTTTCCCAGAGCTATGGTAGCATATTCTAGCCACCCTAAATTTAACTATCATATCTATAGTTGGGACCAGGCCCTGCTTTTGCATTTTTTCCTCTTTCATCTCTGACTCTTGCCCTGAATCAGATGCATAGGAAACAATATTTTATTTTGGCCTGGTCTCTTGCCCCACCTATCCCTGAGCTCTTGCCTTTGCCCAAATCTATACTATTATGCTGCCTGTGTTACATAGTTCTGGACCTGGAAATTTTCCACCTGGTTGACAGTAGTCTTCTCTGCTCCAGAATTCCAACAGTAACTGTAACCCTTATCTCCAACTGACCCTTCAGATCCTTGTCCTCTTTCCATGGATTAACAGAGAGGCCTTGCTTTACAATTTCAGCCAACCTATCTCCTGTGCTATTGCATTTATAAAGTGCCTGATATTTCTTAAAATGAGGGGCTGGTTTCAATCACCCAGGCCCATGGTGGGTGGGAGAGGGAACTTAGGAGAAGAGGAAGAAGTGGTCATCAGTGTCATCAAAGGTAATGGAAATGAAAAGCTCAGAAAGGAAGGGTGTGCCAGAGGTAAAGATGTGCTGAAGCTGTAGGAAAGTCTTATATACTTACTAGGAGATAGCAAATGCTGCCAGTTGTGGAGTATTCAATGGCAGGCACAGTGCTACAGGTCTGATATAAGTTATTTATTATAATTTGTACAACTATTTAGGAGCCAGCTTCTATAATCATCTCTATCTCACACATGAAGCACAAAAGAACATCTAATTTGCCCAAATTAGCCCTGAAGTAGCAGGGTCAAGATTCACATCTATTTCTCTGCTTCTAGGGTTAGTGTTCCTTTTACTAAGCCTCCTGATTTCTCCGTTGATAAGGGCACACTTGTTTTCTAACCCATGCCTTCCATTTTTTCTCTTGATCCAGTTCTAACACTGGGTCCTGCCTTTATTCAAAGCTGCCATTTCTAGTTGGGGACCTCTTAGTACAACTACTTTTGCAAACACAGGTTATCAGCATAGCTGTCTCATAAGCCTATAAATGGAATTAATTCAAGCTACTAAATAAAAGTTATTCAAAATTAGAGTTAGTATACACCTGGCAATGGATTAGACTCTTCTTTTTGGTTTTTATTAATTTTTAAATTTATTTTACATACCAACCACAATTTTCCCTCCCTCCTCTCCTTTAGTTCACTTCCTGCATCTCCTTTCTACCTGCCTTTACTCCTCAGAAATGGTAAAACCTCCCTAGAGAATCAACAAAGCATATTAAGTTGAGGCAGGACCAAGCTTCTCCCCCTGCATTAAAGTTGAGAGAGGCATCCCTCCATAGGGAATAGGTTCCAAAAAGCCAGATCATGTGCCAGAGATAGGTCCTGGCCCCACACCTAGGGACCCCACAAACAGACCATACTACACAATTGTAACCCACATGCACAGGGCCTAGAATGGTCCCATGCAGGCTCCCTAGCTAGCTGTTGGTCCAGTGCTCATGCCCCCGCACCAGATCAGGTCATCTGGGAATAGACTCTTCTTAAGAAGCTCCCTTCTATAAAGACTTAGCTCTAATATTTGACTTCATTTCAAAATATGTGCATGAAGGAAAATTAGCACATTTAGCACACTGTTTATACTTCAAGGAATATTTGCTGAATAAATGAAAGTACTAAAAACCTCCTTGGATACCAAAGTGGAAGAAATGAAAATATTTGTGATGGCCTCTTAGGGTGTTGAAAAGGTCTAGACTTAAAAATATTAAGGGGCAAGAAGATGGGTTCCATTTTTCCCTTGACTTCAAATAAAATAGAATAAATACCGTTATTCTAAAAGCAGTTCTGAAATATAAAGGAAGGTTCATAGAATGCCAAGAAGCATAAAATATCAAGGAATGCCCTTTAAAGGCATATTGGAATTTTTAATAGAGTTAAAACTTGGTAAAATACAGATGGGAAAAAATGAAGAATCAGGATGCTTTGCTAAGATACACATTGCTAAGCTTCATGCACACAGTTGCTGGTATTGTAGATGTTATTATTTATATAACATACATTCCTAAAGAAGGGTACTGAATAATGCTAGTGGTATGTCAGTTACATCATAGTACTTGATACCATTACACTTTAGCATGGAGAAATACTAAAAATGTGAAGTGATACTTTATATATCCTGAATATTTAATTTGTTTTTACCTGCTAGCTGGCAGAAGTTTCACCCTGGGGTACATCCAAATCTAAGACATCACCATGACATCATTACCATGAGCATCATAAAGCAAAGAAGCACAATACGAAGTAGGCAGATGAGGGATGTATCATGTATAAGATGCCTTGGATGTCATCTTGTGCCCCAGGATCACTGTGGAAGAGTCTGATACAACACACAACATACAGGCTTCCTTATTTTTGTCAGCCACATGTGCTATCCTATGCTCTCTACATATTCAAGTGAGAAATCTAAATGAACAATGGCAAAGGGAAAACATTCATATCACACATATGAAGTTAAAAAGCAGAAAAAATTCCCTACTGTGATTCCAGGGGAAGGTTTCCCTGGGAAAGCTTTGGGTCAGGTTGCAAGTACCTCATCACCCACAGAACTCAGCTCCCCCTTTATTGCCACCCCTGCTCCAAAGATGTCTGCTCCAAAGATGCTTGACATCTTCACAACAAAGGGAATGGCTTATCACTTTAAGGATTGCTATGGATGTTCAGAAGATATGTGGATGAAAGGAATCCCATCTATATTTATATATTCTACTTCATGAATCATCAAGCCCTCTTGTTTTAAAAAAAGTCATTGATAAGAAACTTTTGAGACTCAAGTTGAAACTGGCTTCAGTGTTACGAATCTAGTTTTTGATAACTTCCATTTGCAAAACTGAATTGCCATACAATTCTGCAGCTGAAAGGCTTCACTGGAAAATGAGTTGTTTTTTACAGGGTCAGTTTGAGGTTCTATTTTGAGAACATGTAAATGGGGAGACAAATAGGCTCAGTACTATAAGCCAACTTGTTTCCATGCTCTCCAGGGCTTGAGTGTCTGTGGCCATGCATATGTGAGCAGCTGAAGACCAGAAGCACTTTTCATAGGCAGGTTCCCTTGGTCTCTGTGTGCAGCTGGAATAAAGGACTCAATAGCAAAGTAGAGTAAAGCATCTAAGCCAACCCTTCAAAGACTGCAAGAAGAGTCTGTAGAAGATCAACAGCAGAAAGAAGAGGAAGGAACAGAGGAAAGATAAAGGTTGTCTTTGAGTTAGTTGGAAAACGGAGTGTGTTTCTCTGCCTTCAGAAAGGCATTGATTTAGTTCTGTTACTGTTACTGGTAAATACTGATCCCAGAATGTCACAGCTAGAAAAGAGTGTGGGCACTACCATTTTAGTCCTCACATTTTCATTTGAGGCTTAGGGACAGGACTTGACTCAAGTTCCTATTGTTGAAACTTGGCTCTCCTGACACATTTTCTAATGCTATCTTCTATTCACATGTGAAAAGCTGTTGAAATAATCTTTTTTTAAAAATGTAAACTGGGCATTACTTCTAGCTCCAATACTAGCAAGGCAGCATTGGAGTATCAGGCAACCTTGCTAGAATTTGACTAATATTCACCTGATAAAGCTGTTCAAGAGTTAAGAGGGAAATTCAAGAAGATGCTGCAAAGTTGTAAAAGACCTACTTCTGGCTATCCACCAAGCCTTTCTGTAAGGCTCCTAAAGATTGGCCCTTCCTTGCTATTCTAGACTAATTTCTCATGTCTTCCTTCCAGATACTCACCCTGGCCTGGAAGCTTCTGCATCTCCATCCTTTCCCTCCCCACACCTCTCAGTCAGTATTCAAAGTCAGGATCATTTTTGCAGCAGATGGAAGAACCAGAGGAAGAGAGGCATTGAAAACAGTGCCTGGCAGCCCAAATTAAAGGTTAAGTGAACTATTAAATCTATAAATCCATGGTGGGAAAGGGGAGATGGCCAAACACCAGTGTACCTGAGACTTCATGAAAAAAATAAATAGCTCTTCTGACTGACTTTTACAGGCCTGGAGGGCAAGTTCTTGTATGAGTTTTCCTTAGTGGCTAGTACAGTGCTTTCTGTGTTTTTTATGTTCAATAAAGTTTTGTGCATGATGATAAAATTTGCTGTTATAATTAAGTCAATAGAAACCATTCATTCTTTTCTTGATTTCTCTAACAGTTATTTCTCTTTTTTTGCCTGGTGTTGGGGTGGGGATGGGCAGACCTAATTTTATTTATTTTTCTGGATAAGGATGTACTAGCACCTTATTAATGGGGGTCACTTTCAGAAAAAAAGAGTGAGAAATAAAGCACTGACTTCAATCTTGGTTCTGTAGAGAAATTTGAGTAGCTTGCTTTGTGGTGTTTCCATGACTTCAAATGACCCTGTGTATATTTTTAATAGGAACATGAGCACCAGCATGCCTAGAATATGCCTTTTCCCATCTCCATATGTTTCATTTATGTCTTAATCTGTGGCCTGCTGGGAAATAGTTGGGTGAGGAAGTACTAGTGGACTTCTCCTTTGCTCTCATGCTCTTTTCTTAGCCTACAGTGTTGACACATCCTTCAGTGTGAGCTGCAATTTGGCCCTGGACCTGTGGAATTGCCATAGGGCTGACTGCACAGGAAAGAAAATCTGAAATGTGAAATGGCTTTGTTCAAATGTGAGTCAGGGATGTATTCTGTTTATAGAAGGAGGAAATGACATTTGGAGGAAATTGGTTCAGGGAGAAATGCTGTCACTATATAAGCATTCAAATTTTAGTAACGGTCTAAAAGGGGAGTAACATTGGCTGACTTGGAAAGGTCCCAAATGTGTCCTTTATCCATTGAAAGGTGATGAAAAGATTGTAGTCTTTAGGACCTAGGTGAACCACCCAAGGACAATGTGGCCTTCAGTGTCAGTTTATTCACCTATAATGTGAGAGTAATGACAGTTGCTTGTAACTGCTTCACTGGAATTCTAATCAGTTTATGTAAAAGATCAAGATCCAGGTAAAGCGGCTAGTAGTGATAGTTAACAGTAGATATTAGAAGGCAGTGTGTAGCAGACACCAAATTAAACACTTCATTTATATAGCTTAGCTAGGAAAAGCATCTTCTATCACTCTTACTATGGAGTCAGGGTCTCATTATCTCTCACCAACTAGTTTGGAATTCCTTATGCAGACCTTGTTGATCTTGAACTCACAGAGGCATGGGGCACCATGCCCAAAACTATTTTTTTTTTAAATTTAAGATATTTGTATTTATTTTTATTTTATGTGCCTTGGTGTTTTGCCTGAATGTATGTTTGTGTGAGGGTGCCAAAATGCCTTGGAATTGGAATCACAGACAGCTGTGATCTGCCATGTGGGTGCTGGGATTGGAGCCTAGTCCTCTGGAAGAACAGTAAGTGTAAGTCCTCTTAACCATTAAACCATTTCTCCCCCCAAAAAAACCTAATTATTGTTATTCCTAATTTACCACATACTTCAGATTGAGATAAGTAATTCTACCCCCTAACTCTATCCTGAAAAGGGTTTCTGGAAAACTTCTCCCATGGCTTCCTCACCCCTAGTGTCTTAAAAATATTCCAGTGGGGCTAGAGTGCTGGGGTACCTCACCTGGGGATTTGCTAGGAAAAGCAGGAGGCCTAGAGAGCAAGCATTTCTAATGCAAATAGTGGCTGAGAGCTTTTGCAGTTGGAGACAGGAGGTCAAGTTTTTCAGGCAAAGAATAATAATTGTGGGTAATTCTCTAGCAAACAAACTTGTTTTTAGGGAGGATTGCAAATTAGAGTCATTCACATGCTGGAATCTTTCTGAAAAGAAAAAAATGCTGGAACTTCCCAGAGAGGCAGCACTTCCCTCAGCTATTGGGGAAAGAGAAAGCCTCCTTCAGAAACGGGACAAGGTAGAGTCTGTTCACAAGGGGTGGTAGCAAAGCACTGTGGGCCTTCTCACAGCCAGCCACTGCCCCAGGCTTGCCTTCTTGTGTAGGAGCCAGAAGTCAGGGCAAACAGACTCTAAACAGATGGATCTCTGCCAGCACCGCAGCCACCAAGGCCTTGGAACCTTCCCTTTACTTCTTACACACTGAGGAAGCCTTACTGGAAACTAGATCTTACAGGAAGAGGAGAAAGGCTCTCTCAAGAGAGCCCGCAGTTCAGAAGAGGTAGTTTCTGCCAGAGAGGGAGGCTTACAGGTTTGGCTGAAGGTCAGATCAGTGAGACAGGGGTTAAGGCCAACCATGCAACCAAACACACTCCTCCAGTCCCCTCTGGATAGGTTGTGGCCCCTAGAAGGCTAGGTGGCTTGAATGCTACCTAAAAACAATGCAGGCTCAAATTTTCCTTCAGCCTTTGAGATACCACAGTCTAGAGTGTCAACAATTTACTTCAGGTTTATAGACTCAAGTTCTTTCTGGTTACATTTCTCACCTTCTACCCCAGTCTCACTGCCAATTCTGTGGATATGGTAGAAAGGGAGCCCTCTGGGTATGGTCTCTAAGATTCATGGGAATATGAATAATTGCCATTGAAGATTTCATGTTGTGTGTCATAGTAGGAAGGTCAGTTATACTCTTTTCCAGTGACATTTTTGCAATGTTCTTTTCTTTCTTTTTCTGAGACAGGATCTTTCTGCATAGCATTGGCTGCCCCAGGACTCACTCTGTTGGCCAAGCTGGCTTTGAACTCACAGAGATCTACCTGTCTCTGCTTCCTGAGTGCTGGGATTAAAGGTATGCATCAGTACGAGTGGCTTCACTGTACTTTTCAAAGTCCATTAATTGACAATTTTGTGGTTAGTAGACTGAGCTGAATTCCCAGGAACACCAAAAACAGGAAAACTAAGTATGGTTCACCTGATGATTTGGGGATGTAGAAATATATATATATATAGTGCTATCCTGAGGCATAAAGGAGTTTAAGGGGCATGCACAGTAGCTAAACCAAAATCAGTGTGAAAATGTTCTAGCCACTACACAGTTTTCTGTTTGTACTAATGCCCACATCTCTTAGCTATACATAGATTTAATGTTTGAGTCTACGTTATGTTGCAGCCTACATTTTTCATTTAACAGTCTACATACTTACCACTTTAATGCCTAAATAACATTGCATCTGGTCAAATAGGTTACCTGTTTTGAGATTACTATTGTTGACCTCCAGGATTTCTCCAGTTTTTCCATTATTAAAAACAGTGGATCTTGGATTGGCCTGGAAAATTTCCACCCCTCTACCCTCTGTTTTATTTGAGATCAGTTCTTTGAAATGTGGTCTTGGGAACAGGAGGGTGAATGGATGGAAGATGTGTGTTAAGAACGTTCAATTCAAATTGCCCTCAGCTTGTTGTGTCTTTGTATCAGCAGGAGTCTTTGTATCAGCAGGAATGACTAGGAGGGGTAAACTTGATCTTTAGGCCTAGAAAGGAGTCTGATGGTTCTTGGCTGATACTACTTTTCCCTAGTCCCCTACCCTTCCACACTATGACCACTTTCCTGGCCTCTTTGTTACTTCCTCTTTCAGAAACAACCTTGCTGCTTCACAATAAGATGGACAGTTTATGCACCAATACTAGGCAAAGCTATACACGAGGAATGTGAACATCTTCTGCACATCCCTGAAGCAAATGCTTGAGACTCATTTATATACTCACTTGTATATTGTGTTTCAAATAGTAGCTGGTAATTAAACTTACCCTCACCTTCTAGTAGCCTTTTTGGTTTGGCTCTTTTGAGAAAGAGTCTTACCAAGTAACCCTGGCTAGCTTGGAAATCAGTGTGTAGTCCACATTTGCTCAAACTCATGTCAGTCCTCCTGCCTCAGCTGCTTCAGTGCTGGGATCACAGATGTGTGCTCATAGCCATGCACTGCACACTCACTGGTCCCCTTTTCAAAAAGATTGACTGGGTCTATATACACTTGGACTTGGGTATATTTTTTGATCACTTACAAATTAGTCATTTTGTAATAAGTAATATGTTTGAGTGTCTAGTCCATGACTTCTTGGTCCCTATCACAATTTTTGGTATGAATGTTTTTGTTCCATTTTTTATGAAGGAAGAAACTGAGGCTTAGAGAAATAGTTAACTTGAGCCAGCTTAATTGGTAAAAGTGTTTACTATGCTAGCCTGACAATAACTCCAGTCTCCAGAATTCACAGTTAAAGAAGAGAATAGATCCTTCATGCTGAAACTATGACATTCATCCATCTACATGCAAGCATGCACTCATGGACACACACAAACTCTCATACACATACATGCATGCATGCACTCGCACACATGCAGATACTACTAAATAAAATTAAAAGACAGAGGAAAGAAGGAAGGAAATTAATTTGCCCAGAGTCACATAGCTCAGATGTGCCCAATCTATGATATAAATCAAAACTAGGGTCTTTGTCCTGCAACCCTTTTTTGATCTTGTTTTGTTTTTGAAACATAGTACCCCATATTGCTGTGTTTGGCTTTAAATTCTTGGGCTCACATGATCTTCATGTCTCAACCTCCTGAGATGGGATTATAGACATGTTGCTATAGTATCCAGCTCCATTTTATTCTTGATCTTGTTCTGCCCCATATACTGTTCTCACTTACAATGACTAATAACTTATTATAATGACTATATAGCATTAACTATAAAATGATATGCACACTATCAAAGTACCTTGTAAACTCTAAACAAACCCTTGCATAAAAATGTGTAAGTACTTTGTAAAGGTAAGGTACTGCTATCCCTTGGTTTTAATTTAGCTCCAGTGATTAGGTATTCTTATTTGGAATGGGTCTTACTATGTCACCTTGGTTGGTGTGGAACTCTTATAGGAAAGGCCATGCTAGCTAGCTTCAAATGTACATAGAACTATCTATGTCTGCCTTCCAGCTTTTAGGATTAAATGCATGTGCCATGATGCCTGGCCCAAACTTTTAAAATAATTTTATTTTGTGTGAGCTTGTATATATGAGTGCTCTGTGCATACCCAGTGCCTGTGGAGGATGGAAGAGAGTGTTGAATGTCCTAGACCTGGAGGCTTAGGCAGTTGTAAGCTATCTGATATGGGTGTTGGAAACCAAAACCTTGTCCTTTTCAAAGAGTAGCCAGTGTTCTTAACTGCTGAACCCTCTCTCCTGCCCCTAATTTAGCTACAGAGATTCTACAGGCTGCTATTCATCATATAACCTGCTCTAATAGTCATGTGGTTTGAGGGGCTTGGTAGTTTCTGCCCAGAAAATATGTATTTTGAGGAGAGTGTACCCTGGTGATTGCTAGAGGATGTTATTTTCTGCTGTGATACTCACCTGTATGGGACTTACTAGTATTGATGTGCTTATTTTGTCTCAGAGAAGTTTTATCCATATCTTCAAAGGGTTAGATGTTGCAGATGTTGCTCCCAGAGACTATGGGGAAGTTCACTTTTACCTCAGGTCTTGTGATGGAATGGGATAGCCCTTGAGGAAGTCACGATCTCCTGTCAGCGTCTCTCCTAAGGGACAAAGCCAGAGTTAGACACATGAAATCTTCATAGTCAGATATCATTAACACAGGGAGAAGCCATAGGGAACCTTTCTTTGAACACCCTCCTCTCTCAATTTCTTAGTTCTTAAATCATGTTTTTATTGAAAATGTACACCATGTCCAATATTGGGGTGATGAACATATGGAGTATTATTAGGCTTTATCACAGGACATCAAGGTATAAAATGTTAACAAACATCCTGGCATGCTCTCTGTAACTTCTTCTTAAGCATGATGTGCCCGAGTATTTCACTTTATTTGGATGGGACCCTCCAACACAGATACTATTATTATCCTTATATTACTGATGAAGAATTAAAGGCCCAGAGGGATTAACTAACTTGTACCAGGATACAGCTACCAAATAAAACTATTGATTGCTTTCCTCCTCCAAAGATAAAACGGGTAAGAGATTGGCACTGAGAGTACAGACTTGCACCATTGATTACCTGTACAACCAACGTCAGGCCAGTAATTCCAGCTCTAATCCACCTATGTAAATTCAATGAAAGGATCACACCCAACAATTACTTGCATTATTTCCCATGTTTATCACTTGATGCCCCTTTATGAAATCTATCCATTAATTTGTGACTACTTTTCATTGTAACTGAACACATTTAGTTGTTTAGAAAATAAAAATAGAGAATAAAGGTGTGCAGTAGAGGTCATCCTGGAAATGACAACTGAAAATACTCTTTCAATACGGTTGAGTTTTGCTGCCACCTGGTGAGTAAAAGTAATATGGCATCCATGCAAGGTCAAGTATGTAGGCCCATGGAAAAACAACAGCAGTCAGTTGAGAAATCAGTGATAACATTGGTATACTAGACATCCAGATGTTGATTTATTTTCTTTCTTTCTTTGAGACAGGGTTTCTTTCTGTAGGTTTTTTTTTTTTTTAAGACAGGGTTTCTCTGTGTAGCTTTGGTTGTCCTGGAACTCACTCTGTAGACCAGGCTGACTTTGAACACAGGTATTTGCCTGCTTCTGCCTTCTAAATGCTGGGATTAAATGTGTGTACCACCAGACCTGGGCTTCTTTAATTTTTTAAAAAAATATATTTATTTTATTTATATGACTGTTTTGCTTGCATATACATTTGTGTGAGTAGCACATGTGCCCAGTGCTGGAGGAGGTCAGAAGAGGGTATCTCAGCTCCTAGAACTGGAGTTACAGATGGTTGTGAGCCACCTAACGTAGGTTCTGGGAACTAAACCTCAGGACCTGTGCAAGAACGGTAAGTACTCTTAACTGCTGAGCCATCTCTTTAGCCCTGCTTCACTATCTTTAAACCAGTATATTTTCCTTTGGGCAAAATGGGTTGGGAGAAGGCCCACTCTGGTCATTAGATAAGTGGTCTGCTTGACTTATAGATGTTACTCTCAGAGGTTGTCAGAGGAAGCCTGACTCCAAACATCCACTTTTACTGTGTTCTCTCCATCTCCTAGCTAGATTCCCAGGACCTTAGAACAACTGAAAAGTTGAGATCCATCCTCAGAGGTCATCTAGAACATGTAATAGAAAATGAAGAGGAACATTAATTTGACCAACGTCACACATATTTATGTATGTGAGACTGGTCTGGTTGGATATTAGGATATTTGCCAAAGTACTGCTGAAAGGAATAGAGCTGCTTTAGAACAGGATTAGGAGATGTAGCCATGCGGGGGCATATTCTCATTGGAAGGAATTCATTCTGAAGAACCAGAAACTTGGAAAGCTTCAAGCACTAGGAGGCACTCTCTCCTAGGCTGAGGGAAAGGAACTCTTATTGGTTCTTTCATAGAAGGAAGCCTGGGCTGCAGAAAATGTCCCAACTGTAGTGGATCGCCAACTTCTCTAGATGACATTCTGCCAGGGCTCACAGTACACCAGGCAAAACCCTGCCTTTGTCTCTGCCATTAGCAATGAATATGGAATATTGGAAGTGAAGATAAAAAGCAGAAGTTGTTGCATTATTCCTTGATTTGAAGAGCTGGGGAGTGGTCCTGGGCTATCAGGCTACTGTGCTCTCTCTTCAGGCCTCTTCCCCACTCTTCCCACAATGCCTCACAAAGTCACCCAGTCTGTCCTTGAACTCACTCTGTAAACCAGGCAGACTTTGAATTTGAGAGTCTCCTTCCTCAGCTTCCAGAGTCACTAGGAGAGTATTGGTCTGTGTAATCAGGTCCAGGTTAGGACATATTTTCTTTTAAAACCCAGAAGTTCTTATTCAGAATTACAACAAATTCACATCCCCTAGTTGAGACAATCCACTTGTTCCTGTGATTTCAGTATGGTCAACAACCTTAATAATAATAATACCAGTAGTAATAGTAGCTGCTGATATCAGCATGGGAACCCACTGTGTCTAGTGTTTCATGGTTCCATTTTACAGTCGAATAAACTGAGGCTCAGAGAGCAGTTTACTTTTAAAGTCACACAGCTTTCCTTGATGATCTCAGTTTTCAATCAGTGTCTTCCAATTCATTAATATGAGGAAACAGGAGGTGAGTGTGCTCCTATCTCCCAGGGGTCATTTGTCCTTCTGTGGAGCTTCCCTCCATGGCAGTTACTCCCTTTTGTAAATTAGCACACAGGTGAACCATCATTCTAGCCTTTTCTCAGGAAATAATCAATTGGCCTGTAGGGGGAGAGATTACCCCAGAAAAATCTTTTACCTACTGCACAAGCAATTGCTTGCTAGCTGTGGGTGGAAAAAGAAAAATTGACTGTAGGAAGACATGTGACTGATGGGAAGAACACTGGAGTATCTGCAATGTTTGAGATTTTCAAAGCAACTGCTTCTGCCCACTAATTGAATTAATTGTGAAGAAAGGCAAAAATCTCATCAGTAATAAACAACTGTTTACAGACTTAGTCACAGAAAGGAATATACCTCCTAGTGTTCCTTGTTAAATCTACCTCCTTTCTCTTTGAGGCTGTGATTGACTGAAGAGGATCGTTAAGTATCTATTTGTCCATCCATCTATGTGCTATAAACAGAATATTCACCAAAATAATTTCTCTCTTGCTCTGCCTCGCCTGTGATTTTTTTTTTTTTGGTACCTTGGTCAATAGTATAGGCTAACATAAATGTAACATTTTAGAGTGTTTCTCTGAATCCTTTTCAAAGGCAGAGGCTAATAAGCAGGGACATTTATAATATGTGAGCAGAAAGCAGGAAGAAAGAGGAAGTGAGGTTAAGACTGAAGGCAGCTTTGTGTTCAGTGATGTCACCAAGAGAAGAGATGGCTCAGTATTTAGGAGCATTTGTGGCTCTTCTAGAGGACCCTGGTTGGATTTCCAGTACTCACGTGACAGTTAACAACTGTATGTAGTTCCAGTTTCAGGGAACCTGATACCCTCTTCTGACCTATGTAGATACCAAACACACATGGAATCATATACATACATGAAGACAAAACAGTTATTCACATACTTTAAAAAAATCTTAAGGAATAATGAGCCAGTCTCATATGTAGACTGCAAGTACCAGGATGAGTACTAAGGAACACAAGAAGAATTTTCAGTTGCTTTAAAATGTAGCCTGAGATACTAGAAGACAAGAATGCCATGAGTTTGGAGTTAAGGGTAGGCTTCTTCTATCATGAGATTTTTCCTGTGTTCTCTAGTCTGTTGCTTGGCATGTTTTAGGCATTCGGTGAATATTTAGTAAGGCAATAGGAAGTTTGGGGGTGGGGGGTGGGTTCAAGAGAGAGTTTCTCAGTGCAGCTTTGGAACCTGTCCTGGAACCTGCTCTGTACACCATACTGACTTCAACCTCGCTGAAATCTGCCTGCTTCTGCCTTCTGAGTGCTGTTATTAAAGGTGTGTATACCACCTGCCAGGCAAGCTAAAGGAGCTTTATAATCACATCCTAAGTTTCAGAAATCAAGTCTCTCTCTCTCTCTCTCTCTCTCTCTCTCTCTCTCTCTCTCTCTCTCTCTCTCTCTCTCTTTGTGTGTGTGTTTAAAGATAAAATAATACATTTCAGAGGCTCCATTTCTGAATGCCAAAGGAAGATTGTAAACATATGAAAAGTTCACATTGCATTTGTATGAATTATAATTGTAATAATAAAGCACACATGGACAGTTCCTCAGTGACTTCTTATAGCTGCCTTTCAATCTATCTGTGGAGAGCTAGAGAGATGGCTCAGTAATTAAGAGCACTTGTTCTTGAAGAGGACCTAGGTTTACTTCCCAGTAGCTACATGGCGGCTCAAAGCTCCAGTTTCAAGAAATCTAATGCTGTCTTTCTGGCCTCTTTATGCACAAGGCATATGTACTTTGTACATAGATTTATGTAGGCAAAATTCTCACACACTTGAAGAAATCTTAAAAAAAAAACCCAATTTGTTTATCTCTTGGATACATTTCACTCTGAACCATTTTAACTAAGAAACTTAGTAAAACAAACAAAAAATTTCTGTCTCTGCCTGTCTCTGTCTCCCCCCTTGTGTGTGTGTGTGTGTGTGCGTGAGTGTGTGTGCGTGAGTGTGTGTGTAAAACACAAAGGAGCCAATACTGAAGTTTTTTTTCAGAATTAGGTCCGTTCTTACTCCCAAAGGTCAGTGGTCACTTCTGTGTTATGGTGTGTGAACAGTTCCCCCAAATACCTTCTTTTCCACCTTGCTTCACAATGCCATTTTCTCCAAGCTTGTGACTGCTACTTTCAATTTAAAACAGGTAGCCTCTGCTGAAATTATGCATTTGAGGAAGAAGCAGATGGAAATGATGTGAAATCCTGTGTAGGAGCACTTATTATATACCAGGTAGGGTGCTAACAAACAGGCAGATGAAAAGATTCTTAACACTGTTAGTCATCAGAGAAATGCTGATTAAAGTCACAGTAAGATGCTATTGTGTATCTATTAGGATGGCTAAAACAAAGATAAAATGGATAGTATCCAAAGCTGACCAGGATACAGAGTACATGAATCTCTTATATACAGCTAGTCAGATGAGAAATCGTCAAGGGAAATGGGAAAGAATGTGTAAGAATTTGGTCTATGAAGAGAAGAATTTAAGTTCTTAATTGTAACCTGAAATTTGGTTCGAAAGAAGAGTTTATCTGCTGTGATTGTTATTTAAATTAAATACTTCTGGGAAAAAAGGGGTTCAGTGTCAACATCACAGTGCTCTTTTTAGCTAGCAGGTTTCTATAAAGCTTCCCAGGATCAGTGCCTCTTGCAGACCAGCTGATAAAGGGAGGTATGTGATCACAGGATTTACTGTACCCTTCACAATCAATAGTGATTACTTTCTCTCATTAATAGCCTCTGCTTTCATCAAGAATAGGGTTGCTCCCTAGCTCTGTGCTTTCCCCCAACAACTATAAATTACCATCAAGGCCCCCTCTTATCTTCCTCTGACTCCAGTCACTCTCCTGGTTTAAGAGCTCCTGGCAGCTAACTATGCATATGTTGCTATGACTGTGTTTACCTGACTATCTGCCAGGTTGGTTGACACAGGAAAATAAATCTATACTTTCTACTTTTTGCTTCTGGAGGGGATCTGTCTGGAGTTAATTGAAATAATGATCATCGAACTACCTGAACAAACACACATGCATTGCACAAGGAAACTAAGCTAAGCTGAAAAGTAATCTAAAGTGATGGCTACTATATGTGACCAGGAGCCTTTGTTGTGATTACTTGTCTGAATTGTTCATTGGGAAGCCATTTTTTTCAGACTGGAAAATGACCAATGCTTGTATAATCAATGCCATTGCCATCTGGTTGATTTCATTCCGGGAAGTTTTGGCTAGATACCATCAACCAGAAATCTTTGTGACTGTAATAATCTCTAATTGTTCTAACAGAATTGACCAAACACTTTTTCATCTGTAGAAATCTAGTGGCTTTTGAATGGTTTTGATAGGGAATAATTTGGGAGACTTGTCCTTCTGTAAATTATTCAGAACTTCCACCCTCATTTATAAATAAAACACAAATTATTCTGAAGGCAGAGAAAATATTCTATGTCAGTTATTACATGTGTAACAGAATCGTTAAACGCTGAAGACAGTCTTCCTCTTTTCCTCTAGTTCTGCATCATCTTGGACTTTAGATCTTTATTCCACTCTACCTATACTACTCTACGATTCACAGCATCTCCCAGCATCTCTCCTCTTTCTATCTCCCTCTCTGTATTTTTCTGTCTCTGTTTTTCTCTCTCTACCTATCCATCAATCCCCCCACATTAACTCAGTGTTGAAAGGCTGCAAAAAGTTCTGTGTTTCTTGAACTTTTTGTATGGTGTTTGGAGATGGATGTGTCATGCTTTAGTGGCCACCATTACCTCTCTAAGCCCATGAAGGATGAGCAGGAAGCAAGCACAATAGCAAATGGAGAAGAAAAGGAGCAGAGAATCAGGAGGTGGTCAGGAAACATTAGAATGAGCTAGTAATGGTCATAATAACTGCCATTTACCAAGCGTTAGCCCCAGTGCTTGATATTTCCCTATGCCTTATCTTGTTTCTTCCTCATGCCATGCCTTTGAGAGAAAACATTATCTCCATTGATGCTGCGGAAACTGCTGATGAGTTTGGTACAGAACTCGGCAATGTTCCCAAAGTATACTCCAAAGCACTCAAACACTGGTGCTTTTTGTGTTCAGAGGCAGAACTCTCTTTCAACCACTAACCTATTAGCTGGCAAAAGAGTCTAGAAACACACAGAGCCATCTATGAGATCAGGGCCAAAGCAGCTTCCTGGATGCACTTTGGTCTGTTCCTAGGGAGCTAGACAAAAGACATTTGTTTACTTATTGGGCAGGGGATCTGTGAGAGCAGGATCTAGACAATCAATATTAGGTTTGGACACAGGATGGGGCCAGGAAGGACCAGGCTGATAATAGGCAGAGGCACTCATCACCAAGGACAGCTCCAGGCTTGCTTTTCATTTGTTGTGGAGCTTTCTTGCCACTCACGTAAGTCCTTTCTGCCTCCCACCTGGGGGCATGTGCTACTGCTGCTGCTGCTGCGGAAGTGGTAGCTGCGAGCTCCCAAGTATGAACAGTGTCAAGGTGGAGGTTTAGGCTCCTAAGGAGTAGCCCATGTAAATCCTTCAGCACCTATGTTGCTCAGCTCTGAATTCTAGATTAGCACACCCAATAGCAGCATCTGAGAAAACAAGCAGCCTGCCACGTTCATCTCCACACTAGGTTACAGAATACATCATTATAGACAGAATCAGTAACATCTGTCTTTCCTGGCCCTTATTTAACTTATCTGAATTATGAAGCCTCTCCATGTTTCCAGTTTGTAACCATTGTAAATGATGCAAAAGGAGAATTGGAGACAGAGACAGATAGGAAGAATGAGGGAGAATTAATTTACCACAGGGTGAAATGAAAATGTACCAAAGTGTAATGGAATTTCATTAACTTCGGAAATGATGATGAATGCTGTCCAAATAATTCTTACTAATGCATAATTCACAGCTGAAAATAGAGCCAAATTCTCCTAAAAAGCACATCCATTTATGCCCCCAAATTAATTTGGTATGTTATTCAGGATGGTTGACAGGATAAAAGATCTACTATGAAATATAATCATCTATTAAGCTTGGGAATCTATGAGTCTTTCTAGTTTAGTAGATGATGGTAGCTGATAACAAGTGGAACCTTGAGAGGCAGACACCCACAGTCCTCATTCTCATAATTTGAATTTCCCCAAAGACATAATTTCAGACATAACCACATAGAAGTTTGGATGAGCTTGAAGGTCTCCATAGCAACCGAGGCCCAACTCATATATATATATATATATATATACATATATATATATATATATGAAAAGCAAATTAAAATCTGTTTCAAAGATCCCAGTGAGGTCAGGAAAGTGCCCATACATAGCCTGATTGGCAATGCCACTGCTAATTAATATGTTTGTGAAATATGCAAATTATATAGGTAGTATATTACATATATTTATGTATAATTATGCCAAGAGATTTTTAATATCTTTCCCATTTTCACAATAAGTATCCTATTCCACAAACTCTCAGTGACATTTTGCACTTAATGTCTCAAGACTATGAGCTTTTAAATGATTTCTTCCAAAAAAAAAACCCACCCCTTATATGCTTTTTCTATACTCAGGAGAGTGGTAATGGGAGAGAGACCTTTTTACCTTTACGTCTGACACAAAGCCCACTTGTGGTTGGCAGAGAGAGAAGACTATTCTTAGATAACAGTGTACCCATTGGCTCAGATTCCATCAATGGGAATCTGTAGACCCAGAGGCCCCTTGACACCATGTACACATTATAGCTTTTCTAATCTATGGGCCCCTTAGCCAGAGTGTTGGTCAGATATGTTGGTAGTTTACTCAGAGGTGGCTTTTGCAACCTGATGAACTCCTTCCTCTTGTAGGAAGCACTACACTTAAGGAAAAACTAGGAAGAGCAAGGTTGATGTACAAGGTTAACTGAGTTTATGATCAAAAGGTACTAGGATAGGAATCAACTACAATGACTTGGTAGTAGTGAGACCTTAGTAAAGATGATGGTAACGACAAATGCCTCACAATGGAGATATCACAGTGTCTTCCTGCTAAGAATCCATTAACTCAAAGAACACCTTTTGTAGGAGTATGAACAAAAAGTCAGATTTGATTTCTGGAACTCTATAATGACAACCTCCTGGCAGAGGGTGGAGTAAAGTTAGGGAGGTATAATGTAGGAAAAATTATTTTTTTTTTGAGACAGGGTCTCTTTGTGTAGTCCTGGCTGTCCTGGAACTCACCATGTAGACCAGGCTGGCCTTAAACTCACAAAGACCTACCCGCCTCTTTGCCCAAGTGGTGGGTTTAAAGGGTTGTGCCACTGTACCAAACTCAGATTTTGTAATCTCTACATTTAATATGTGTTATATTCTTCATTGTATTATATAGGTAGTTTGAATATTCATATTATTTGTGGAAGTAATAACATTTTACACATCCTAAATCATTATTTATGGCTGAGTGATTTCTGTAGAGGTATAAATGTCATAGGTGGCCAGTGGTTTCTTAATTAACATTAAAACTATGTCATTATGAAGGAGGTCAGCCATTGGACCATGTTTCACCAATGAAAACATTTCCATAAATGAGCCATAAAAGTAGGAGCATAGCAATTGGTCACTTCCTTCTACAGGGAAAGGTAACTGGAAAAGTGACTGACTTCTCAAAATAGAGGCATATTGACCTGCTTGGGGTCCCTTTGTCCAATTAAAATACTATGCACAGATGTATATAGAGTAACATTAAAATGACTTCTGAATTTCTCTCTTTTCTTTTCTTGAGTTGATGTGTGGGGTATTGATGTGATGGTGTTATTTGGGAAAGTCCATTCTTTTCACTTACCTGTGTTTCTTAATGCCAAATCTCATTGTTTGCAGTTCTATGGTGTTAAAGTAGTCTATTGAAAGTGGTGACAGAATATACAATCATGGAGGCCAGGCATTGGCCCAATTCCCACCAATGGGAAAACTTGGGTAAAGAGGTCAAGATGCCAAGGGAGACATCATGGCCCCTCCATTTCATTGATTCCCTTAGTATCTCAGATATTTTTATGTTGAAAAATAAATTGTAATACGGAGGTAATCTCTTAACATTGAGTTTGTTCTGGAAGTTATGACATCTGTAGAACTCAGTATTTTATTCTTTAGGGAGAGTATGTCTTCGGTTGATTTGCATTTGACAATGTGGAGAACATTACCTCACATTTTCTATTTTGGATAAATATATGACAGGATTCTTTGGTGATAAGTGAACACAATGCCTGAATTTTGTCTATTTTTTAAATTGGAAGATAGCTACTGACCAAGTTTGTAAAGTGAGTAGCTTTTGTGGAGAGGCCACCCATGCTTTGCAGTAAAGACATCATGTCTTTTTCACTAAGGCTGTTTTCAGTCAGGCAAAGAGTATCTTGTATAGCTCTGTGGAAAGTTCTGTCAGAGATGATTACCTCAAACCTCTGGACTTTACCACTGGTGGGAAGTAGGGTGTTGGGTGGAGATGTAATTTGAGGATCACTACCTTCTAAATTTACCCCTTCTATGTTAATCTAGAACACATGTAAATTGAGGTTCAGTAGTATTAAACCAGTACAGTAAAGGCAAGAAGTGATGTCATAAATAAGGGGGATAACCATTGGTCCACCTTCCATCAGTAAGAAAACTTTTTCCTCTGTTAGGAAGCATAACACCCCCCAGCACTATGAAAGCTAGCCAATAGGCATGATTCTTCCAGGTGAGTATCGGCTTGATTTCTCTATTGTGTCAGTTGAGAATGTGGTGTCTTCAGCAATAGGGGCTTAGCATTAAGTTTTGGAGGGTAGCCAAGAGTATTGGCAACTCTTTTTTAAAATATAGTTTTTAAATTTTAAATTTAAAATATAATTACATTGTTACACCATTTTATCCCTTCCCATTCCTTTTCCTCCCTTCCCCTCCCCTCCTTTTCCTCTCTTCC
>PVIH01021627.1:0-29242 GCA_004025045.1 Sigmodon hispidus | reverse complement strand
CAGTCCAGGGTGTTTCTGATCCCAAGCTGTTCCGTGGTTGTGGTTTGCCGCTTGGGCATGTTTGGCTTTTTTTCTTGTTTGTTTGTTTAGAGACCACTAGTGAGTGAGTATATCCCCTGCTTATCTCTCTGAGTTTGTGAGACTTCGCTCAGGAGGATATTCTCCAAATCCATCCATTTGCCTGTGAATTTTAGGATATAATTTTTCCTTACTGCTGCGTAGTATTCCATTGTGTAGATGTACCACAGTTTGTATATGTGACAGCCTCTCATGTATCCCAGGCTAGATTTAATCTCATATGTCCCATACTGTGTACATCAAGGTGGTTTAGTGTTGTGGTAATTTATGATCAGGGAAAAGCCAGTAGTAACATAGAAATTTCAGAGTCCCTGTCAGTATAGGTTGTGACTTTAGTAAGTCAAGATGCCCAAGGTAGGTCACTAGAAACAGAGAATGGTGCCTTCACAAAAAAAAAAAAAAATGCTAAGTGGATTTTGGATAGCTGGGTTAAGGAAAGTTTACAAAACTTCCTCAATAAACAGGAACCTTGTGTTTCTAAAGTATGAAGGAAAGCTCATTCCCTTAGACTCAAGGCAAATGGTTGTGTATATTCAGCTAAACTGAAAAATAGAACCTTTTCAACACATGTATTTACATGGTTTCCCTGACAATCTCTTCCCTGTTTATGAAGGTGCCCTCTCACAGACACTCTCACACTGGTCCATTGCATAGCACTGTGAGCTACAGAAAGTAGATGCCTCATCTAACTGATAGGAAGTCCAGTCAGAACCTGAGACAGGCAGGTGGTCACCTAGAGCATGCCTCAACACAATCTAGCCCTGCTACTAGAATAAATACAGCTTGGGGGAAAGCTTCTGAAGACCTAAGACCTTTCAAATGGCAGTGACAGATTTTATAATACAGCAGAGATTGTGAAGGCACATGACTAAAAGCCAAGGGAGCTTCACCTGCACTTAGTAGGTTTTGTACACCTTTCCTCATAAATCCTCAGGAATAGTGTCAACAGCACTTCTCAGTTTCACACTGAGGGTTCCAGGATGAGAATCCATAGTCTGCTTAGCCACAAGATGCCACGCACTTCCAGCTTCATCTCCTGGAACATAAGCCCATGTGTAATAACTATGCAATGGGATGTGGCAGCCAGATTCTCAAGTAGGTCAGGTGATAACACTTTGTAGCTGGTGGCAATGATAGAACAGAACTCAAAAAAAATTAAACTTTTTTGTAACAACAAAATGCAGCCTCAGGATCCATCTTCCCATTCCCCCAGGTACTAAATTAACTTATCCCCCTCCCTCTCTGTTTCACTCCTATTGGTCTCCATGGAGCTCAGATTTATTGATTATTCTAAGATAAGGTAATTGCAAAACACCATCCAGAAGGCAGTTAGGAGAAGTGGCCCTACAGGTACAAGAATCCTTTTGCTGTGGAGAAACCATTGAAGTTGTTGGCAGTCAGGAGCTCAGGCTCCCTAGAGACAGTCTGAAACCCCTGGAAATCACTGCTTTCCCTCTACCCTCACAAGACTGAGAGCTGAATTCAGACTATCCCAAAACCCCATGTGTCTGTGGATAATCTCTGATCTCTGTGAGGCCTACACAGCCTCGGGGCAGGGGCTGTGCTCAGATTTCATTCCTCCTTACAGAGTCCTTCCTGCTCTTCCTGCCCAAAGACAAACAGGGGATCCAAGGCTGCTGGACCTACCAGATTTGTACATTACCGTGTTCAACATGTCTCCTGACCAGCTCAGATTGGATTTTATTTGTAGGAGGTGATGGTTAGTACAGAGTAGTGAATGTTCAGAAGTGCCTATGTTGTCATAGAACATGCAGATCTAAAAGGGGCATCTCAATAATACCTCTTGCTCCCTGGCATAGGGACATCCAGGGAGACTGGTAGAATATAATCAAACCCAGGAGATATGAGTATCTGTGATGAAGAAGTATTTATTAGACATGAAAAGGGTGACCTCAAGTTCACCACTATAATCACAGCCCTTGGTAAATTCTGATACCTGCTACGAAAGGTTCACACCCATCACGATTCAAAACACCATTAAAACTCAAAAACAAAATATCATGAATCTGCAGTAGGTGGGGTCCATGGAGCACTTGCTTTCTAGAGGAAGAAATATACTTTTATTTGCAAGGGAGGAGACTAGAGTATTGGGACACTATCATGCAGTAAATTTTTGGTTATAAGACTAGGCCATACCTCTTCATATCACTAAGATTAACTTTGTTTATTTGTACTTGCAGGTTCACATTTGGAAAGAATCAGCACTACTTCCCTGTGAACTGACTGATTGTTCTAGAACATTGCTAGGGTCTTAGCCTTGCTTATGAATTAGAGTCTCTATGAACAAAGTTGCCAAAATCCTGAGTACTGAGGGTTATACAATGCAGGTGACAAAAGGAAGACATAGGACATGAGGGTCTCTGTGCATGGGAGGGTGGGGCCATATGCTCCCTAAGCTGGAAAGCAAGACATGGAACAGAAACCTCCATGTACACTGGTAGATGGATGGATTATTCTCTTCCTTTTCAGCAGCAGGACTCTGGACTCTATGGCTCCTAGTGTGCTGGACGTCCATGAAGATGTTGCAAAGGACACATCATTTTCCCATTCCTCTTGCCATTAGACCCGGGAAATGTTTGTGCAAAGTTTCCAACATAGTCCAGTGTAGGTCTTATTGCAGCATTGGGGGAACAACCATGTCCAGACCATACTCTCCTCTACTGTGGACTTACCATACATGCCCTGATTAATAACATCTTCCACAGAGATATGAGTTCACAAGATCATGATGGGGCAGAGAATCATGTCAGGTGAGCAGAAAGATGCTTGACACCTGGAAAGCTTACTCACTTGGCAAGGCATAGTAACTACACCATGCCAATGTCACCTCATGAGTTAAACATCATTTTTAAAAAGACTAGTAGTCTTCAAATACTTATACTACATTTTAGTAGCCTCAAAAACAATGGAAACTACATACTTTGAATACACC
The DNA here is from genome assembly GCA_004025045.1 of Sigmodon hispidus. Classification (NCBI taxonomy): domain Eukaryota; kingdom Metazoa; phylum Chordata; class Mammalia; order Rodentia; family Cricetidae; genus Sigmodon; species Sigmodon hispidus. The sequence goes on along the minus strand of PVIH01021627.1, from coordinate 26,211 downwards.
TCTTTATTATTAATTAATTTCAGGGAAGAGAAACTTGTAATTTTTTACAAGTCAGTATGGGTAAAGACATTAGGGGAAGGGATAGGATACAGGTCTTCAGTCTTCCCAACAGGGATGACACTCAGGTGCTGCTCCAAAATCTTCAGGGATCACTGTTCTTGGGAGCAGGTGGTGGATTGGAAAACATTCTACTATTTCTCTGAAAAATGGATCTCCTGATTAGAAACCAAGCCTACAATCACAAGAAAGGGTTGCTTTAGTACATTGAAGTGTACCATGACTGAAGAACTCATTCTTTATCTTTATATCCTGGCTCTATTTTATTAACATTTTAGAACTTAGCTAGCTGTGTACATCTCTGGCATCCCTGGGATTTAAGTTCAGAGTCCCATTCTAATGCTATACTTGAAAGACAACAACCTCACAAAATGTGGAACACTTTCAAAATAAAAATGTTTAGAATACTGACCATCACATCATCTTCTGATACACCCAACAATCTTGCAAGATCATTCCTGGAATGAAAAGACTCCAGCATTTAGGTTTTGTGGTGGAAATAAATAAGTGTATAACACATGTCCTATTAGGTGTTTTAATGTTTAGATCTGGACTCGTGCTCGCTCATATGAACATACACATACACTATCCTTCACACCTACTTTGAGATATGCCTTAACAATATGTTTCTTAGAGGGAACAAAATTAAAGGTAATCCCTGAACCACAGGTACCAAGTAATGTACTTAAAATGGCAAATTTAAAAACAGCCTCCAGGGTGAAAAGTGTTAGCGTAATTTCAATCTGAGGTGGAATCCCTCCTTCACGTTTCCAGCCACACTTTAGGCTTCTCACTCATAATTAGAGAAACACCTTTACAAACAACATTGTCTAAATTCCCTGTTATGTCATTTGAGCAGGTAACAAAACATGTTCTTTCCCTGTCTGTGTAGACCCCATCTCCCTACTCCAGAATACAAATTGTGGTGGAGGGTCCTGACATGGTAGATTTATTCCTAGAGAAAACAGAAGTGCCAGTGAGCATTCAAAGGCCACTCAGGACTAGGCTTCAGTATCTGAAATTCAGGCACCTAGCAGGGCATTCTGCTTACCTTGCACTCAAGCTGGGATAGTGAGTCTGTTGGAAAAGTTCTTCTAGATGTTGCAGCTGAGAACGGGTGAATCTTGGGCGGTGATGCACAATCAGCCTGGCTCCAGCATGCATCCTTCTGTTGCACTCAGGAATTGCTGCCTCACACTGATGCTGCCGTGGCACACTGCATCCCTGATCAGCTTCCACTTGGTTCCCATTATTCATGGGGCCAGAACTACCTTCACTGGCTTCTGCTCCTCTCTTTTCTTCTATTTTGTTTTCTCTCTCCTCTACTGCTCCTATTGCTTCCTGAGATACACTGACCTGAGGAAGCTCTTCTTGAGCAGGCTTGTCTTGAATAGGGTTGTCTAAAGCAGGTTCACCCTGATCAAGCTCATCCTCAGCAGGCTTGCACTCTACAAGCTCTTTCTTGTCTCCTTCTTCTTCAGTACTCAAGACCATCATATTCCCACCTACAAGAGAGGAAAACACAAAGATAAACATCTGAGCAAGGTGACCCAGATATCTTTAGAGAGCTCTGAGAAGGGTCATAGGCAGAGCTGGGGAACTGAATTGGGTGTCCACTGGCATTTACACAGGTTTGCATTTTGACCTTCCCCAAAGTCCAGTAATAACTAGTATACTTACCAGGCTGTTGTTCCTGGTTCTCATCAGGGCCCTGAACCAGCATCCTGTTGACACTGGGGTGGTCACCTTGCTTAGAGTCCATGCTGGAAATCTTAGAATAAGACTGGATCTGAAGCTCACAGTCCAGGCAACAAATACCTCTGAGGCTTACCCAGAAAGGCTTGTCTTCAGGGGCGTCAACCAAATTACAATATGTCCAATCACACATTCTCATCTGCATAGCCTCAGTGGCTGGGAGGTAGTCCTGTCAGGCACATTGCAAGAAGCACTTTAGGGCTACAAAGAGCAAATAGTACTTAAAAAATGCAAGAACTCTGTTCAGTGGGGGTGAAGAAACTTTGGGTCAAGGCTGTTTCTTATCTGTCATCTCTAGCTTTAGGTAAGCCTGGAATGTTCAAAGTCAGTCACAGCAAGTAACACAAAGACCTTCTCTAGCTCAACAGGCCCTTGAAAACAACTACAAATTTTATTAAATTCTGCAAATGTCATTCAAGCAAAATGACAAACAGATTTTAATAAGTCTGTTCAAATTAGATTCCATCATTTATGCCCCACAAAATAGATTGCCCAGTCTTTTCTGACACTACGTGGGTTGTAGTGCCTTGAACCACATGTGTGTGGTGGCATGATCCCACCATTATCCACAAGCACACTATGATGAGACATTTATTTTCTTTTTTTTTTTGAGACATTTCTGTACCCATAGACATCATTCGGCATCAAAGTTAGATGTTTTACTTCAGCTCCAATATATCTTATAGCTATGAAGGAGAAAGACAGGAGGAGTGAGAAATTCTGGAAGCAAACTCTACAAAGAAGCATGGCAGGAAAGGGGGAACTGAGGAAAAGTAAGCGAAACTTTTTAGAGTAGGTGACAGTCCACAAAGTTAAGAAAGCCACTGAGTTCTGTCATTTGGTAGTTTATGTTTTTAATAGGATTATGGCAGAATCTGGACAATGGCTGAGGTAATTGGTAGGGGATAGGTTCAGTCAAGGGAAATTATAGGCCTAATCACTGGAGGTCTCAAGGTCCTGATGATCTGAGCTACCCCAAGGGGATAATCATGTTCTGCTCAAATGTTGTCCAATTAGTCAGGGGTGGCACAACACTGACTCCCACCATTGGCCCATTTATCTATCCCTGACTATTTATTATTTGTTGACCTTGACTATCCAGTAGCCATTAGTCACTGGGTGGGCTTGCAACCTCTGAAATTTCAGCTGCACCAATGACTTTTAGTAATGTTCTGATCTCTTTTGTATCACAGCTACCAAGAAGCAGCAGTAACTGTCTGTGATGATAGGTTATATATTTAATAAAACAGTCTGGAATATCAGAGAACAGACCCACCCATAGTCAAGCCAGGAGAGTCAAGGAGTGGTAACCTATGCCTGTAATCTCAGCATGGGGAAAGACTGGGAGTGGTGACCTGTGCATGACTGGGAGTGGTGGCCTATGCCTTTGATCACATAACTCCAGAGACAGAGATCTTTTTGTGTTTCTTGTGAGTTCAAGGCCTAAGTACCTAATGGTAGTAGCTCACACTTTTAATCTTAACTCTAGAATATGATGAAGAGTTGAACCTTGAAGTGAAAGAAAAAGGCAAAGACTATTTAAGGTAGGCCCATGAAGAAAGAATTGTTCTGTAGAAATGACAAGGAGCTAGGCTGAGGCAGCTGAAAGATAGCTTGGCTGGGTGAGATTTGACTGTGGTCTGTTTATTCCAGCTTTTTCCTGATATCTGACTCTGAGTTTTCATTTAATAACAACTATAATTCACATTACAACTATTTTTCCTTTTCTTCTTATTTCCAGGGTCCTTGTGAAAGGATTCTCTGAAACATCAAAGCAAAGGCTTCCTTAGGTGCAGGATGTCTGCTGCTTGCCTGCTGCTATCCAGCTTCCCAATGCTACATATGCCTGCAATGATAGCAAACCTATACATAAAAGCAACTTTTGCAGTGGAACAGCAGAGGTTCAGGAGCCCAGTTGGAACACTGTGGGGTTTTCTTTTAAGCTATCTTCTATAACTGACTCTCCAGCATGGAAATGTGTTCATGAAATCTCCTGGCTCCTTCTCGTTAGGTTACATGCTAAATGTTTTTCCCAGCTGACTCTGCTCAACACAGTTACTAGACATATATGATCATAGAATTTCCTGAGGGATGTCTTTGTCAGCATATATACCTCCACACACAAGTGCATTCAAAGGTATAATCACAAGGAAAACATCTGCAGCCAAAAACCATCCCATCCCAGTGACCCATTCCCTAGGAAAAAAAAAGATAATCTGTAGAATTTAAGAGTAATTCTAGAAATTATTAGAATTCTAGAAATATGGAAAGTATAAAAGGAAAGTGGTACAAAATATTACACAAAGCTGGTTATAGCCAGTAAGGGAAATAAATGAATTGTAAATCTGTTTTACTGCTGAGTATAAGTTTAAAAATGACAAATAAAGATAAAAAACTTGAATTCCTTCCTAAAGTCTAAGATATTGTTATGTTTATCTTAATAATATGAAAACAAATCACATTAGAAATTTTGGAAGCAATTCATAAACTTTGAAAAAAGCATAATTGACACGGAATGAATTCTCTGATGGGCTTTTATCTGAATATGTCATAGCATTCCTAGATTTGGGTCATTATCAAAAAACTTGTGCTCAGCATTGTTAGAGACATGTGACATTCCTGTGACCTGACTGTGTCCAGGTTGACCCTTCTATGAAGCATTTCAGGTGCATAGGACAGAGTACACTGCCCACTTAGTCATAGCTCACTATGTCATTTTCCATTATCTGCTTAGCAATCCATGGTTTGTGAAGTGCCTTGATGTCTGTCATTGAGGGATTTACTCCATAGGCCAGAGTCCAACCCGAGTACACATGGTTTTACAAATCAGAACATCATACTCTGAGAAGTGCAGTCAGGATGATCTTTCCAAAGCATCAACTTGACTTTTCTGCTTTCTTGCTCATACACTGCCCACAGCTGCCTACTGCCCTTGTGACTTTCCCAGAGATCAATACTACCCTTCTCTGACCTCATTTTCTTTTGAAGATGTCACCAAACAATTTTCACTGGTACACCTTTCTCTCTTCTGGTTTTATTCCTGGCATGTTCTACATTGTAACTCAGCTGGAAGACCCGGAATCTGCACACTTCCTGCCTTTTCTGCCTGTGGGATTGTATCCTGCCACTGGAACCTCCTCTTACTGAGTTGGGATTTCTGAAGTTCCCTGCAGCATGGCCTGTCTAGGGCTGGATATGTTTCTGTAGGCAGAGAACTTACAAGGGGAACAAGATAACAATTAGGCAGATAGGCTGATCCAGGCTGCTGGGCCAACTCAGATGTTCCTGGGCCTCTCCACAGGGCTGAGAGAGAGGCTGAGAGAGTGGACATTTTGCTTGCTACCAGACAACAGCAGTGCACCAATTTTTCTAAGTAAGTGAATGCCTGAGGTGTTGGAGGGAGGGTTTCTGGCAGGAGAATTGCATAGGTACCCACTGCAACCCTAGCCCCACCTTCTCTCCAAGCATCAAGGTGCTCTGTGTAGTAAGGGACCTAGTCTCTCATCCCACAGATTGCAGTAATGCTGTGAACCTCTCATCTTATTATCATTATGGGCTACCTGATTCTCTACATACACCAATTTAACTGTCCAAAAATGCCCTGTGGCCTCCACAAGTCCCTGATTTAGCCAGGCCCACCAGTGGTCAACTGGATCCCAATGTTTTACCACTCTATCTCCAAAGCATGTGACATACAAGAGTAGCTATATCATTGAAAGTCCATCTACAGCATGAGTGACAGCTCATGATAGCTGTATCTCTGGTGCATATTGAACAATTTACAAGTACATATTCTGGAGAATCCTCTCCTTAGAATTTCCTTTATTTTTCAACCCTTAGGAGGGCTCTTATGTATGCTGTAACTCTCATGAACTTACTAGGCTCCTTAAGTTCTATGACACTTTGACTCTCCCCACTTTAATTAAAAGGAAGTAAATAGCTGTACAACTCTAGATATGTAATTGGGCCAGACCTTTCTAGGCTCTCTTGACAAAAACAAACAAACAAGTAGAGGACAGCATGTAGACAACATTCACAAAGGCCCAATAGTATAACACCAGCCCTGAAAGATCTTAACTGACATTATGCAGACTGCATACAAGGCCACCACTAGACACATTGTAGGGCTTGTGATGTTTTTTGCTTTTACCCACAAACAGTGCACAGACTACAGTTTCTAGTGGCACTAGAATCTGCCCTGTGTTGTTCCTACCCTTGGGCTCACCACAGCAGACAGAATACAGACTGCCAAGAGAACTAGTCAATAGGCACCCACACACTCAATCTTCACCCACTAAATGTCCCTTGGCTGAACATGTTCAAACATCCTATTCAAACATGCTTCTGGGACATCTCAGTGAAGCCTCCTTGAATATCACCTGCTTGCATTTCCTTTTCTGACCAGCATAGGAAACCCAAAGAACCATGTAGACTCTATTATTTTCCTCAACCTTCCACAGCAAGATGTCTTTTGGGGCAGGATCCTTACAAGACAAGCCCATTCCAATTGGCAGATGTGCTGTATAAATCAGATCTGAAGAAGAAAAAGACATTGCAGGCATATAGACAGCACAAATTAGTCTGCACTTATATGATATAGTTAAGGTAACATATCTCACTGAGACCCTGGAAATGTTTCTTAAAGTGTTACTACATATTATAGTAATTGAATCTATTTCACAATCAGTTGTAGTGGGATTGTGTTGTGTTTTTTTGTAAATAATTTTATTGTCTATTGATTTAATAAAACCTCTGATTGACCAAAGGCAGGCAGGAACTGTAGGTGGAGTTTTTATAATAAGAAAATTCTGGGAACATCTCAGAGAAAAGCACAGATGCTGCAGATGCCAGGATATGATGCAGAGTAAAGAAGCTAAAATGCTGCTCTAAGAAAAGTTTCCGAGCCTCATGGCTGAACAGATTAAAAATAATGGATTAGCTTAAAGGTAAAGAATTAGCAAGGTAATTACTGGGCCCTATGTCAATCAGCATAAAATTAATATAAGCTAGTGTGTGATTATTTGAGACTAAGTGTGGCTGATATTGTGTCTGAACCTATGGGATAGACCAGAAATTCTGGGTCAGAAAGAGCATACAACAGATGGCATCCCAATGAGGGCCTAACACTTACATAAAGCCTGAGAAAGCCTAAATAGGGTTCCAAAGCACAGAAATGTACTCAAAAGAGGCTTCCAAATTGTATCTCTGAAGTGGGTCATAATACAGAGACACCATGGTATTTCAAAATTGAATTTCAAAATGGCAGGTCAGAGGCAGTAGCTTAAACCAAGGCCTGTTCCTACAGTTTCACAAAAGACTCTATTTAAGAAACAAGCTGCTTATGGTGAATTTAATTTTTTCTGTTCTCTCAGGCAAAAGGAAACAGAGTCAAAGAAGGCTTATAGTAACAACAGCAGCATTTTCTTGGGAAAGCTCTGTTTGGATACTATATATTATTGTCCTGTCTTTAATTTTTTGACAGAAATTAAAGTAGTAAAAGCTTCTCAAAGACATTTAATTATAAATGCTGTTGAATTAATTCAACCTATAAATTTTGTAAATGAGTTGACTTTAAAAGTGAAAACACAAGATATTCTACTTTGGAGAAGAGGTTTTATATTTATTTCTACTGAAAATGAGAAGCTGTGGATTTATTCCCAGTTAAAAATATAAGGTTTGATCAAGGAAAAATCCCTAAAAAGTCTCTAATGGAAATGGATGGCCCAAATGATCCAGCATTTCAGAGCACCTCTGTTGAAATTTCCTCTGAACTCTGCATCCAAACCTACATCAAGGGGACTGGCTGAGATTACTGAGCTTCAGAGACTACTGCACTAAAGACTTATCCATAATCCTAAATTTTCTTTGGAACCCATGGGATAGCCAGCACCCCAATTCAGCAGGGAGTAGCCTAAAGAACTGTGCTCACATTCCCAAAAATGAATTATGATTGTTTCTGTTTGTTCACAGTGTTTGTTGTAAGTCACTAAAGATAATGAAAAAATAAAAAAAATTATATTTGGGGCTCTTACTCATTTTATGTTATTCATGTGAAATTTGTTTTAATTATATTTCTACATTCAAAGAGAAAATATAGAAATGAATAAATAATACAATCACTTATGGATAGAAACTTGAAATAGGTTCTAAAATATCTAACAAAGCAGATTATGAGTATCAAATAAGTTATTAGTGGAAAAGAAGTAAATTACATAACACTTAAAGATTAATTCACTAAGGAAATTCTCTCAGCTGTGTATACAACATTTGAAGGAAGTTTCAAGTCAAGAAAAGTAGAAGCTAACAGAGGGAAAAGCACCTTGTTATTAGCTTGATAATGTGAATACTCTTATCTAGGGAACACATGAAATAGGTAGCCGAAAGTCAACAATATAGAATAAACAACATTATAACCAACTCAATCCAAAAAACATTGATGAATATCTTACATGACCAAGGCAGAAATACTCAGTTCACCTGAAATTTTTAAGCAGCTGGACCAAATCTTTTTTTTTCCTTTTTGTTATTATTAAATAAAGTTTCATTTTTTAATTCATGTATCCCCTTGTTTGAACTCCCTTCCCCTTCCAGCCCCTTCTCCCCATTTCCTTTTCTCCTCCCCAGGAAAGGGAGGAGGTCTCAAGCTCCCAAGGTGGCTTGCTTCAGCATCCACTCCAGGCAGATCCACTTTCCTCATCAAGATTGAGTCAGGTGTTCCTCTGGAGGGAATGGGCTCCAAGGTGCCTGCCCAAGGTGCTTCAGATCCCAAGCTGTTCAGAGGCTAGGGTTAGCTGTTTGGACATACTTTGCTTTTTGCATTTTTGTTTAAAGTCCACTAATGAAAGAGTACATCCCCTGCTTATCTTTCTAGGTTTGTGATACCTAGCTCAGGAGGATATTCTCCAAATCCATCCGTTTGTCTGAAAATTATAGGATATCATTATTTTATTGCTGAGTAGTACTCCATTGTGTAGATGTACCACAACTTGTTAATTCATTCCTCAGTTGAGGGGCATCTATATTGTTTCCAGGTTCTTGCTATTACAAATAATGCAGCTATGAACATAGTTGAGCTAATGCATTTGGAATGCGAATGTGCATCTTTAGGGTATATGCTCAGTAGTGATATTGCTGGATCCTTGGGAAGATTGATTTCCAGTTTTCTGAGAAGCTGCCATACTTCATTCCAGAGTGCCTGAACAGGTTTACACTCCCACCAACAATGGAGGAGTGTTCCCCTTGATTTGTATCCTCTCCATCATAGGCTGTCATCTGTGTCTTTAATCTTAGCCATTCTGACTGCTGTAAGGTGGTATCTCAAAGTGGTTTTGATTTGCATTTCTCTGATAGCTAAAGATGCTGAGCACTTTTTCAAGTGTCTTTCAGCCACTTGTAATTCTTCTGCTGAGAATTCCCTTTTTAGTTCTGCACCACATTTTTAAATTGGATTATTTATGGTTTGGGGATCAAGCTTCTTGAGTTCTCTCTATATATTTGAGAGATCAATCCTCTGTCACTTGTAAGGCTGGTGAAAATCTTTTCCCATTCTATAGGCTGTTGTTTTGTCTTACTGTGTTCTTGGCTTTACATAAGCTTCTCAGTTTCAGGAGGTCCCACTTATTGATTGTTGTTCTTAGTGTCTATGCTACTGGTGTTATATGTATGAAGTGGTCACCTGTGCCAATGTATTGGAGGGTATTTTCCATTTTCTATCAGGTTCAGTGTGGCTGGGTTTATCTTGAAATCTTTGATACACTTGGATTTGAGTTTTATGCAGGGTGGTAAGTTTAGATCCATTTGAATTATTCTACACACTACCATCCAGTTATGCCAACACCATATGTTAAAGATATTATCGTTTCTCACTGAATATTTTGGGCCTCTTTGTCATAGACCAGGTATTCATACATTTTTGGGTTAATGTCAGGAACTTCAGTTTTATTCCATTGATCCACAAGTCTGTTTTTATAGCAGTACCAGGCTTTTTTTTTTTTATTACTGTAGCTCTATAGTATAACTTGACGTGGGGGATGGTGATCACTCCTGAAGTTCGTTTTTTGAGCAAAATAATCCTGACTTTCCTGTTTTTCCAAATGAAATTGAGTATTGTTCTTTGAAGGTCTGGAAAAAATTGTGTTGGAATTTTGATGGGAAGTGATTTGAATTTTAGATTGCTTTTGGTAGAATTGGCACTTTTATTATGTTGATTCTACCTATCCAGGAGCATGGGAGATCTGTCCATTTTCTGATATCCTCTTCAATTTCTTTCTTGTGTGACTTAAAGACTTTTTTCAAATAGGTTTGTTTGGGGGGGTTATAGTTACACCAAGGTATTTAATAATGCTATTTGTAGCTATTTAAATGGTGATATTTCTCTTATTTCTTTTTCAGCACTTTTATCTTTAGTATGAAAGAGAGTTACTGATTTTTGAGTTAATCTTGTATCCTGCTACATTGCTGAAGGTATATATCAGTTGCACAATTTCCCTGGTAGAATTTTGTGGATATCATCTTCAAATATAGTTTCACTTCTTTTCCAAATTGTATCCCCTTAATCTCCTTTCATTCTCTTATTGCTTTAGTTACAACTTTGAATAGATAAGGGGAGAGAGGACAGCCTTCTATAGTTCCTGATTTTAGTGACATTGCTTTGAGTATTTCTCCATTTAGTTTGATGTTGGCCATAGGCTTCATGTAAATCACCTTTATTTTATTTAGATATTTTCCCTTTATTCCTGATCTCTTCAGGACTATTATCATAAATGAGTGTTGGATTTTGTCAAAAGTATTTTCAGCATCTAAGGATATGATCACGTGCTTTTTTTGTTTCCTTGTTTGTTTTTATAATGGATGACATTCATGATTTTTTGTATATTGAATCATCCCTTCAGTTTTGGAATGAAGCTTATTTGATCGTGGTGGATGATATTTTTTATTGTTGAAAATGTTCGCATCAATATTCATGAGGAAAATTGGTCTTTAATTCTCCTCCTTTTTGTGTCTTTGAGTGGCTTGGGTGTTAGGGTAATTGTAGCCTCATAAAAAATGTTTGGCAATATTCCTTTAGTTTCTACTGTTTGAAACAGTTTGAGGAGTAATGGTAGTAATTCTTCTTTGAATGTCTGGGAGAATAATACACTGAAATCATCTGGACCTCAGTTTTGTTTTGTTTTGTTTTTTTTCACTTGGGAGGCTTTTAACGACAGCTTCAATTTCTTTTAGAGTTATAGGAATGTTTGAGTTTTAAATCTGATCTTGATTTAATTTTGATAAATGGTATCTGTCCAAAAAACTTTAAATTTCTTCTAGGATTTTCCATTTTTTGGAATATAGATAATTCTCTGGATGTCCTGGGTGTGTGTTTTTATGTCCCCTTTTTCATTTCTGATTTTGTTGATTTGGATACTCTCTCTCTGCTTTTTGGTTAGTTTGGATAAGGGCTTATCTATCTTGTTGACTTTCTCAAAGAACCAACTCTTTGATTCTTTGTATTGTTCTTTTTGTTTCAATTTTATTGATTTCAGCTCTAAGTTTGATTATTTCCTGCCATCTACTTCTTCTAGGTGAGTTTGCTTCTAATTGTTCTAAGGTTTTCAGCTGTGCTGTTATTTCCCTAGTGTGGGATTTCCCTAGGTTTTTCATATAGGCATCTATTGCTATGAATTTTCCTCTTAAGACTGCTTTCATTGTGTCCCACAAGTTTGAGTACGTTGTGGATTCATTTTCATTAAATTCTAGGAAGACTTTGATTTCTTTCTTAATTTCTTCCTTGACCCAGAGGTGGTTCAATTGAGTGATGTTTAGTTTCCATGAGTTGGTAGGCTTTCTGTGATTTTTGATGTTGTTGAACTCTAACTTTAGGCCCTGGTGGTCTGATATGGTACAAGGGATTATTTCCATTTTTTTGTATCTGTTGATATTTGTTTTATGACCAATTATTTGGTCAATTTTAGAGAAAGGTCAATGAGGTTCTGAGAAATATGTATATTCCTTTGCATTTGGGTGGAAGTTTCTGTAAATATCTATTAAATCCATTTGCTTCATAACCTATGTAAGACTCCTTATTTCTCCATTAAGTCTCTGCCTGATTGACCTCTCCAAATGTGAAAGTGGGGTATTGAATTCTCCCACTATTAGGGTATGAGAATTGATGTGGGATTTCAGATTTACTAGTGTTTCTTTTACATAAATGAATGCCCTTATATTAGGGGCACAAATATTCAGGATTGAAATCTCATCTTGACCAATTTTTCCTGAGATGAATAAGTAATGTCCATCTTGGTTCTTTTAATTGATTCTAGTTTGAAGCTTGTTTCCTAGGACCATTTGATTGGAAAATCTCTTCCCAACTTTTTACTCTGAGTCTGTGTCTTTCTTTAAGTTTGAGTTGTTTTTATTGTATGCAGCAGAAGGATGGCTTCTGTTTTTGTTTCCTTCATGTTAGCATGTTTCTTCTTATAGGTGAATTGTGTCCATTAGTATTAAGGGATATTAGTAACCATTGATTGATATATCCTGTTATTTTTGGTGGTAGCCCATATGTATTTCCTTTCTTTGAGCTTTTCTTCTGTGGGATTATTGAGTTTTCGTGGCTTCATGGGTGTATCTGGGATCCTTAGTTTGGAGTTTTCTCTCTAATGCTTTCTGAAGGGCCATAATTTTATATGGTTATTGTTTAAGTCTGACTTTTTCATGAAACATCTTGTTTACTCCATCTTTTGTGATTGATATTTTTGCTGGGTATAGTAGTCTAGATTGGCAGTCATGTCCTTTTATTGTCTGTATAACTTCTGACCAGGACCTTCTTGCTTTCATTGTTTCCATTGAATAGTCAGGTGTTATTTTGATAGATTTGCCTTTATAGGTAAATTGGCCCTTTTCTTTTGTAGCTCTTAAAATATTTTATTTGTGTACATGTTTTGTGGCTTAATTATTATTTTGGGGGGATCAAATCTATCTGGTGTCCTTTATGCTTGCTGTATCTTGATAGGTATTTCCTTCTTCATGTTGGGAATTTTTTCTTTGATTTTATTGAATACATACATTATCTATACCTTTGAGCTGGTATTCTTCTCCTTCTTCTATTCCTATTATCCTCAGGTTACGTCTTTTCATGGTGTTCCATACTTCCTGAACATTTTGTGTTATTGCTTTTTCATTTTTAGTGTTTTCTTTGGCTAATACATCTATCTGCAGTATTGAATATTCTACTCCAGAGATTCTCTCATTCGTCCCTTGAATTCTGTTGGTTGTGCTTGTATCTGTAGTTACAGTTCTTTTCTTCAGATTTGCTATTTCCACCTTTGCCACACTTTGTGCCTTTTTACTGCTTGTATTTCAATTTTTAGCTCCTGACTTGTTTCTTTTGTTCATTAGTTTTCCTTTTCTTGATTTTCTTTGTTTTCGTTCAAGGTCTTGTATTTTTTTCATTTTTCATTTGTATTTTCCTTTATCTCTTTAAGGGAATTTTTATATATTCTTTGAAGGCTTTAATAATCTCCATAAAGGTGTTTTTACTGTTGTTTCCTTCTGTTTCCTCTTCATTGCTCTGTTCAGGTCTTGTACTTGTAGAACCACCAGTATCTTCTGGTGTAGCCTTGTTGTTCTTTATATTATTATATGTATTTTTGAACTGGCGTCTGTCCATGGCTTCAGTGGTTCACAATTAGTCAGCTCCTAGTCAGTTGTGGCTAGTGGGCTTGTGTGTCTCCTGTCTTCTCTGAGCAAGGGGCCTGCATGATCTCTGAATACACTCTGGACATGGGTCTGAGTTACAAAGATGTCAGTCCTTCTCTGATAAAACACTTTTCCATGGAGGCAGGGCCTGGCCATGGGAGGCCCCTTCTTTTAGGGGTTGCCAGGGTTGGCCCCTCCAGCTAAAGCCTATGGCTTGTCTACTAGCAAGTGCCTGAGATCAGAACCTTGGGTGTGACTCTGGCTCCGGAGGGGTTCTCTGGACAGGCAGCCCAGGAGATGGAATCTTCTCACCTCTAATTTTACTCTGTACACTGGTCTGTGGTTCTTCCTCTTTTAAAAAGAAAACAAAGAGGAAATATAGTGGTATTCTATTGTAAATAATTGTCCTGCCTACTGGTTTAATAAAAATGCTTATTGGTCAAAGACAGACAGGAAGCCTGGGCAGGGACACCCAGAATAAGAAAACTCTGGGAACATCTCAGAGCTTATCACAGACTCAACAGAGATGCTAGGAGATGACACTTAGGAAAGAATCTTAAATGCTGCTCTAAGAAAAGAGACCAAACCACATTGCTGAAAAGGATAGGAATAATGGGTTAGTTTAAGGGTAAATATTTAGAAAGCTATATGAATGGACCATAGGTCATTCAGCATAAAATTAATATATACCTGTATGTGATTATTTGAGGCTATGCAGGGCTGAAATTGGGTCTGAACCTCTGGGCTAGACCGAAAAGTTGGGGCCAGAAACAACATACAACAATCAGTACTACGGGCAAATGGAAGTTCTTTACTTTTATGTTATTTGTTTGTACTCATGCTCATTTTTTAGTAAGGAAGCAAAGATGTTAGAAAATAGAGCAGTGTGACTGACATAAGTGAGTAGCTGCCATACTCTTCCACACTGCCTAGACAACCTTGAACAAATGAGCAGTCAGAAAGCCAGGAAGAGTTGCTTCATGCTATTTCCAGCAGCCCTGAAAGCTCAGAGGACACTGAGAGAAAATTATGAAAGGACCATAACTGATTGTCAGTCTCCTGAGAATGTATCCTCCACCAGGGATGCTTGAAACATATTGTGCTACTCTCTCATACATTAAACCTCAACAAACTGAAGAGGACTTTGAAATTTTTCCCACCCAGAAGATAGAATGGAAAATTTCCCATAGAGGCCTACTAGAGGTGTTCTTCCTGCAATAGGGGAAAGACTGGGATTGGTCCAAGCATATTCCTCCATGACTAAATCATGCTCTAAAAGAGAAAATTGAGATTGGAACAAATATTTCTTTTCACAATGTCAGCTGGCTGCATGGATCTTAGTGAGTCTACAGGAAGATAATCCTTTGTTCTCTCTCCTGTGATGTTGCAGCATTAAAGCCAGTAACAACAGTTTTTCCTTGCCTACTCATTATTTCTATCTGGATACTGCAACAGAAGCCATTATGCTTAACAGTCAGAAACCCAGCAAAGCATCCTTCTAGGATTCATGTCATGGCTTGCTGGTCCTCCAGACAACCTGGGCAGAAGAAAATCTGTGTTGATCTCCTCAGTTTTATAGCCCATGTGGCAAAGCTGATGTAGAAATGGAAGCTCTATTCTAAACATCAGTATCTGAGTGAGAAATGTGGAAAATGATGCTAAATTCTGTAATTTTCATCTAGGAGGTGCATAAGGTGAAACACTGGAGCAATCTGAAGTTGGAGAGGACAGCAATGCTCATGACTGCTCCTGCCATTTGAAAAATCCCATGAGATCCATATGTGACTTTCTGAGTAGAATTTACTTGGCCCTTACTTATATTTAATTTGTTGAGAGATTTGCACCTCATCTCCAAGCCTCAGAAGACTATCCAGTTTTCTTCTAGCTACCCTGGTATCTGAGTTGGGAAACTTAATAGGAACTGAATACTTGGGTAACCTGCTGGGGGTGTGGTCAATGAACAGGAAGAGCCCACTCACCTCAGAGAGATGGGAAGATTGGTGGTGTATACTCAGATCACACTGCCATGTTGCTCTAATTCTGGTTGAAGTGAAAGAACCTCAGAGCAAGATATTGAGGAAAGGCTGAAATATTGGAGAGAAGAAACACCACAGTCAAATCTCAACCAGCTATCTTCCAGCTTCCTCAGCCTCACTCCTGGTTTCTTCTAATTGCTTGCTGTTGTCCTAAGCCTGACTTAAATATTGTCTTTGCCCAGCTGTATCCTATCCAGGTTAAGATTAAAGGAGTGAGCTACTCTATTTGGTAGTCAGCCTTAAACTCACAGAAACACAGAAAGTCTTTGGAGTTATGGGATTAAAGGTATAGATCATCGCTCTGGCTTTTCCTATGCTGGGATTAAAGGTCTGTGCCATTGAAGCTCAGCTCTTTGGTCTTGTACTCACAGAGATCCAGAAATGCTGGAAATCCAGATCTCCCAGAGCTTTGTCAGTTACCACTGCTGTTTTATCCTTGGAACTCTCAGAGCTACCTCTGCCTAGTTCTACTGTGGGTTGATCTCTGGATATTGCAGATTTTATTAAATATGTCACATATCACCACACTGCCAGCTCTATCTCTAACCAGCACAGGGCAGATAACCCAAGGACTAGGGATCAACATCCTACTTGCAAGACTTATGTACCTGAAAATGAGAGATTTACAAATGGTCATGAAACCTGAGGTTCCAGTGAATGAAGAAAGTGCATAGTGTCACTCTGACAATCCCCTATGTTTCTTCCATGGAAAAATTGCTTGGTCCTGAATTTCAAAGGAGTCACAATGCTGTAGGTAAGGTTCTAAGTTCACCTACTGACACAGTAGCCTACTGTTTCCAGACACAGAGACCTCAGCTACTATCCTTGTACCCAGATCTTCACAAGGAAATAGTACAGCAATGTTTCAGAGATAAAGACTACCACAATGAAGCCTGAGAAAAGCCATCCTACTGGATTTCAGAAGTCACATTCTGAAAGTCAGATGGCTTCCTCAGCCTATTTCAGGTTGTGTCTTTTGCCTATTCTGACAGCCATATATCACCATACATACCAGGAGAAAAGTAGTTTCCCATTCCTGGTTACTGAGGATAGAATCTGGCTTTCTGATGGCTGATACAGGAAGCATACTAAAGGGACAGGCACTCAAAGTTGACAGACCCTGGAGGCATTCATGGTGGAGTGGTACTGGTGTGAAGGCATCCATCAGGTGCATGAAACAGGGAATCTTGGTACACTATACTGGACTCACTGACAGACTCATTCACCTACAAGTGCCTGAAAGATAGAAAGTCAACCCCATCACCAGATACAATTCTATAACATAGGCGTGTCTCCAGCAGGCTGAAAGTACTACAGACTGACGATCTCTAAGGAATAGATGCAAGATCACCTGGCCATATAGACAACATTTTTAATGTCTTATATGCAAAATGAGGATACACTTCTAATTTCAGGGGCTGAGGAACAAAAAGATACATTGTCCACTACTCTGTCAAAACTAGAGCCTGCTCAGGCCCAGAAATAAGGCCTAAACATGCTTGTATTACAGATGGATAAAGTAAAAAAGGTAAACATTCTTAAATTTATCCAACAAGCTGATAAAATATAAAATGGCACAGCAAGACAAAGGCTCTCTATAAATACACAGAAGAGGTATCATGGGCAAAGCCAGCAAGACTAGACTGAATCCTGGTACTTCAGTATCCCCACTAATCACATTGCTGATTGAAATGACAAAGGATGCTTTACTCAAGCTTCATAGTCTTACACTTCTCATCTCTCTATGTGCCAAGAGAATAAAGCACCAACACACCAAGGCCATCACTGCTCCATTTAGATATAGAATTCTTGATACATTGAATTCTAATACCTTCTTAAAATTGTACAAAGAACATGCATGAATGAAATTAATTTATGTAGAACATACAGGGAGTTGAGAAAGAAATGCAAGGCTGGGTAATGGTGGTACATACCATTAACTCTAGCACTTGAGAGGCAGGGGCAGGCAGAACTCTGAGTTCAAGCTCAGTCACCATGGTCTGCAAAAAGAGTTCCAGGTTGTCCAGGTTATTTCAAAGAGAAACCCTGTCCCAAACAGCAAAAGTGAAACAAAATAAAAAACAAAATAGAAATTAAAAAGTAATTTGAGATGTAAAAGAAATAAATTCATTGTATAAGTTATAATCAACAGTGTTTCACTTTTTATAAAGTGTGGATTTGATATATTAGGAAGTCTTGATTCAGCTAGATCACAACCTTTCAGTTATTCACTAATGTATCAGACTGAGTGTCAGCACACACAAAGAGAATTATGACATGTCCAGATCATTACAGACAGTGAGTCAATGTGAGTGTAGGTAGTAAAATGGTCAAGAAATGATTCATTACCTGATCAACAAACCAGCACTGGCTATAACTACTTCAGTTGTCCTGGGAGACTCATTTCCATGCTTCTTCCTCTGATATCTTGCAGTGAGGATTTATCACTCAGACAAGTAAAAGCCATTCATTGGTGTCTTTTCCCACAAACTGAATCTTCAAATCCTGTTTCTAATTCAGAAGGGAAATAAAATTTTCCATCAGAGTCCTTCAAGATGGAAGAAACATGCACATTGAACTATCAAGGATCTATGTATTTCATTTGCTTCCTGATATAATGCTTTGAAATCCAAGAAGCACAACAAGATCAAGGCAAAATGACTGAAATGCTGAAGTTCACAACCAGTATATTTTGAAAAAAAAATTAGAGGATCCTTTTTGTTAATAAAAAGGCACTGGTCACTGCTTTCATCTACTGTACTGCCGACCCATGATGTAGTGTGCATTCAGCACAAACAATAGCATTGAAAGTCGGCACAAAGAATATATTAAATGGGACCTTGTAAATTGGCTCCATAATGGAGACAACCAACTCAGTAAAGTGATATTGCACATGCATGAGGATCTAAGTTCAAATCCTCAGAGCCTATGTAAAAGTTATGCATGTTGGTACCTAATTATAATCCCAGTGCTGCAGCATCAGAGACAGGTATATCCCTAAAGCCTACTGACCATCAAGTCTACCCAGTTGGTGAGATCTGGATTCAGTGAGCAACACTGTCTAAAAATGTAAGGTGGATCACCTGTAGTGGTACATCCGTTTGATCCCTGAAACAGAACACTGAGTTCAAAGTAAGCCTGGCTCACATAATGAGTATAATGCTACATAGTGAAATACTCCCTCAAAAAATTCACAAAGGTGGAAATGCGATTAGGAAAGACTCTGATCTCCACATCTACCTACATACAAGTAACATATACATCCACACACATGAACATAAATGAACATGTACATCTGGGTACCATTCACACAGAGTAGCTATCATATACCATTACCTCCTTCTGTAGCATGTTTTCATTGTCTCTGTTAATATTGAACTCTGATATCCATTATAAACTTACAAACAATAGATTATATGTGACAAACAAACATAGAACCCTCTAACATCTCCAGTTCAACAGAGTCAGCCTCACATTGGGTCTTGATACCATGTTCTTGGTCTGCAACTCCACACTGCCCTCTGCTGTCAGAGTAATTCATTCCAGTTGCCTGTCTGCTGGGATATGACTCTAGAACCAAAGCATCTAATAGCTTATATAGTCCATCATGAAAATGTCAGGGATGAAAGTTAAGCAGAACCATAAAGCAGAAATCATGGCGTAATGTTGCTTTCTTGTTTCTTAGAAGCATTTTTTTTATACAACTCAGCCACACTTGTCCAGAAGTGGTACCATCGACAGAGGGCTAGACCTTGCTCTGTAAATTAACAGTCCAGGCAAAATTTTACAGGCAGTGTTATGGGACAATCTAATCTAAACAATTCCCTAGTCTAGGCTTTCCTCTCAGGTGACACACACATGTTCACTTATTGGCAAAATTAACTGGTTCTTTATAGTCACATACTATTACAATCTTTCCACTCCTGCTTGGGTATAGTTGTGGCATTTTCTATAAGGGAATAATAGTGTTCAAAACATTTGCCATCCAGGTTAAGTAGACAAGTGGTATGTGAAGGAAACAAGAGGGGATGCTGGGGGAATAACAAAGCATACTGCAAGCTTAGTATTGCTGGAGGGATGCAGGAGCAAGTCTCATTTTCCAGGTTCTCACAATTGACTGGGAGGAAAAACACTTAGTATATCCTAACAATCATTAAATGATAATATCTCCTTGAGACATTTTATGGAGAGTGTCCTGGGCATTGGAAATACATCTATAGAAAAGACTCAGAGGCATCTGCCCATGGATAGCTTGTTTCTGAGAGGCTGGCAACTCCTATTGGGCAGCAGGATGTCACTGAGTCCCTTTCCAAAGCTGACAATGTCAGCAGGCCATTCTTTGAACATTCTATACCTATCATACGTATAATTCATTACCTGCTCTGTACTACAACTTCAGAACTGCCTATGAGTTCCCTGATTTCCTCCTTTATCCTCTTGGCCCAGTTCTGATTTCCTAACCCTGGTGACCACTGAGCTCCACCACATTGTAACAACACAGGAGCTCTCAGTGACAACTGAAGCTTTAGGGTCACAACTTACTTTTTAACCTCTTTCTGACACACTTTGCTGTCTATTTTCTTGACAAACAAGAATTTTGTGAATGTCTTAAGAAAATCATCACAAGAGAGAAAGTAATAAGCCATGAAGATCTTAGACCCCCCCAAAAATGGATCTTTCATGATAGCAATGATTTTCTGTGAGCAAAGTGCATTTTATTCAAATTGCAGTTTCTCAATTCTCCTGGTTTTCCTCTTTCTCTTCTGTTAAAATTCTGTTACAAATATTACCTTTATCATTAAAACTTTTTCCAAATATATGTAAATGATTTCTGTGGCTTTTTGTGTTTTTTTTTTTTTTTTGGAGACATGCATCCTGTTGTATTGGGGGCATGACTCTGTTCAACTACTAATCTCCCAAACACTGAGAGAATACAGCAGAAATTCTTTACCCAAGAGACCAAAACCCTTGCTAGTGCTTAAGGAAGACAGGTCCAGGTCAAAGGTCATTGTTTACAAAAGGAGACCTCTAATAGTGGCCTCTAACATAATTTCATCTACAGCTGCATTGAGGATTGCACCTCAGGGTGAATTTTCTTAGATATTAAGCAAATTTTTTCTTCTTTATTTTAGTACACTATATTTATTTATTTATTTATTTATTTATTTATTTATTTATTTATTATTTGTTGATTTTTTACATCATGCACCACATCAAACTCAGTTATCAGTTCTCTCAGATTCATACCCACTTTTATGATCTCCTCATTTAAAAAATGCCCATTCATGCTGCTCATTTACTTACTGGAGCATAATTAAACTCCCTGTGACTAGACCCTTAAAGAAAACAAGCCTTCCTAATCCACATCCCTGCCAGAGGCCATCAATGCAACAGTGAAGCACTGTGTCATTTACCTATGTTCTAGCCTTAAGCTCTTGTATACAATGATATCTTTCCCTTAAAAAAAAAAGTTCACTAATTAGTGAGTACATTCCCTGCTTCTCTTTCTGTGTTTGTGATACCTCACCCAGGAGGATATTATCCAAATCTATCCATTTGCCTGCAAATCTTAGTATATCATTTTTTTCTCTCTGATGCATAGTAATCCATTGTGTAGATGGACCACAGTTTGTTAATCCATTCTTCAGTTGAGGGCCATCTTGATTGTTTCCAGGTTCTTGTTATTATGAATAATGCTGCTATGAACATAGTTGAGCTAATGCTATTGGTGTGCAAATGTGAATCTTTAGGGTGTATGCCTAAAAGTTGTATTGCTGGATCTTTGGGGAGATTGATTCCAAGTTTTCTGAGAAACCACCATACTGCATTCCAGGGTGACTGAACAAGTTTACACTCCCTCCAACAATGGACTATTGTTCTCTTCACTCAACATCCTTTCTAGCATTAGCTGTTCTTTGTGTTTTTAATCTTAGCCATTATGACAGGTGAAAGGTGGTATCTCAAAGTTGTTTGATTTGCATTTCTCTGATGGCTAAAGATGTAGAAGCAAACTCACCTAGAAGAAATACATAGCAGGAAATAATCAAACTTAGAACTGGAATCAATACAATTGAAACAAAAAGAACAATACAAAGAATCAACGAAACAGAGTTGGTTCTTCCAGAAAATCAAGTAGATACGTAAACCCTTATCCACACTAACCAAAAAGCAGAGAGAGAGAGTATCCAAATCAACAAAATCAGAAATGAAAAGGGGACATAACAACAAACACCCAGGAAATCCAGAGAGTCATCAGGTGCACATTCATACCCCAAAAGAATTAGCTCAATCATGTTCATAGCTGCATTATTCATAATAGCAAGAACCTGGAAACAACATAGATGCCTCTCGATTGAGGAATGGATTAACAAGCTGTGGTACATCTGCACAATAGAGTACTACTCAGCAGTATGAAAAAATTATATTCTAAAATTTGTAGGCAAATGGATCGATATGGAGAATATCCTCCTGAGCAAGGTATCACAATCCCAGAAAGAGAAGCAAGGGATGTACCCACTCATTAATGGATTTTAAACTAAAAGCAAAGCATACCTATGCTGCAAACCACAACCATTGAACAGCTTGGGATCTGAAGCAACTTGGACAGGCACCTTGAAGCCCATTCCATCCAGAGGAACACCTGACCCAGTCTTGATGTTGGAATGAGGAAAGCTGATTTGCCTGTTCTTAGCTACCTTGGGACCTTAGGACCTCCTGACCTTGCTGGGGAAGAGATAAGGAGATGGGGAAAAGAGAGAGTAACTGGGAGTGGTGGGAAGGGAAACATAAAAAATGAGATTTTATTTATTATAAATAAAAAAGAAAAATATATTCCTGAGTAAAATGCCAAAGAACAAAAAGCATTGTGAGCTCCCTGAATTTTCCACTGAAGCCTTAAGTGAAAGAAGCAGCAACATCACCTGATTGCCCAGATAAATCACGGAATCAAGGCTTCAGATAGAAATTAAAAAGGGCATTGACACTGTGAATAAACTTCAATGGGAATCTTGCAAGAAACCCAACTCTATTGTGATTGTGTCTTCTAACTATAGAAAGCCATCTGGAGGATGTGCTGATTCTAAGCTGAAGTTTTCTTTAGTGGTTGACCTGGTTTGCTTTCTGATTTCATGATAAAACCCAGACCAATAGTAAGTTGGAGGAGGAAAGGGTTTACTTACTTGGCTAAACGGTTACAGCCCCATCTTCTGGGTCATCCAAAGCAGGAACGTGAAGGCAGGAGCCAGTGCAAAGGCTGTGGATGGGTGCTGCTTTTAGATTGTTCATGAAGGCTAGATGGGTCTGCTTTTTTTTTAATCTCTCAAGACAGAGTTTCTCCTTGAATCTAGGAACATTTTTCTAGACATGCTACCCTCTCACCCACACTCACACTCAGAAGGTGGCCCCTCTTACATCAATCACTAATAAGAAAAAGGCCCATGGACATGTCCACAGGTAATTCTAACAGAGGCAACTTCCAAGGTGAAGTTCTTTCTTTCCAGGTAACTTGGGGGACAGTGTTTGGGGACTGGGTTTCTCTGTATAACAGCCCTGGCTGTGCTGGAACTCATGCTGTAGGCCAGGCTAGTCTTCCTTTGAACTCAGATATCTACCTAACTCTGCCTTCCAAGTGCTGGAATTAAAGATGTGTACCATCACCAGCAGGCTTTTTTCATTGATTTTTATTGTGTTGTTTTATTTTGTTTCCAAGACAGGGTTTCTCTGTGTAGTCCTGGATGTTCTGGAACTCTCTTTATGGACCACGCTGCCCTTGAACTCACAGAGCTCCACCTGTCTCCTCATCCCAAGTGCAATCAGCCAGTACCATGACGATCCTTCACAGAACTGTGAATCATGGGACTTAAACTGATGGCAGAGGAAAAATATTATAATGTAAATATGTTTGCTGCATTGGATCTGGATTTTTAAAGTTATGTGAACACCTAAATAAAAAACTGAGGTAATTATATATTTTATATTTTCTTTTCTATGTTTTTATTCAGTTAGATTTTCCCTGTGCTGTGCAAAATAATAAATTTGCATTGAAAATATGTACTATTACAAGATATTTTATTGTTTAAAGTACCCAGATTAATCTACTAATCTGTGTTCATATACATATGAATATGTGTATGAGATACTTATTGGCTTAAGTATATGAAATAAGTAATGTTGAAGTTTAAAATAAAATTGTAATAATTCTGTTTGAAAAGAAGTCAAATGTGATTAGTCATGCACCCTGTCTAACAACAGTCCCTGTCCCTATTCTTGTACATTTCAGAGGAATATTTTTATTATTATGGTATTATGTAGCTTTTTAGTATCTCTTGAAACATTTTTTTAAAAGAGGAAATCCCCATTTGTAAAAGAAAAAACCCATCTCATTTTTAAGGTATAAATTATTTTTTAAGATATCAAAGCATAGATTAGTCTTTAAGTGATCCAGGATTGAGTCCCAGCACTGCCAGTAGGGGGCAGTGCAGATTCTCTAACTGTAATCAGCTCAGGGCCAGCTCACCCACTTGACATAGGTGCCAAGGAGTAGGAGACAGGGAGGTCAGCTCTCCCTAGCCCACTCCACCATATGGCAGATGAGAAGTGCCACATGACCACCATGCAGATGATCATGCTCTGTTCACTGATTGTCCACCTAGTTAGGTGTGGCTCAAACCTTCTTCCCACCACAGGCACCTTTGTCTGTCCCTGACTAAGAATTTATTATTTATTGTCTTTAACTGTGCAGTAGTCATTAATCACTGGGTGGATTCTCTGACATTTCAGCTGCCCCAGTGGCTTTTAGTTATGCTCAGATTTCTTTCTCCTCACAGCAACAAAGACAGCTGCCACTGTCTGTGGTGAAATATTATATATTTACTAAAATCAGTCTGGAATATCAAAGAAAAGATCCACCCACAGTCAACCTAGGAGGGTCAGAGAGTGTTTACTCAGACCTTTAGTTCCAGCACAGAGAAAAACTGGGAGTAGAGACCAAAGCCTTTAATCTCATAACTCCAGATATAAAGATCTTTCTGTTTCTGTGAGTTCAGGGCCTAACTGCCAAATAGTAGTAGCTCACACTATTAATCTCAACTCTAGATATTGATGCAGAGTTGAATCCAGAATTGAAACAACTGGGTGAAGAAGGCAGGCACAGACAAAATTTTTCTCTAGAAGCAACAAGGAGCTAGGCTGAGGAAGCGGGAAGATAGTTTGGCTGGGTGAGATTGAAATCTGGTCTGCTTCCTCTCTCTGGTAGTCAAGCTTTTCCCAGATATATGTCTCTGAGTTTTCATTTAATTACAGCTAAAATTCACGTTACAACTGTCCTTCCATTTTTCCTTTTTTCCATGGATTTGTGGAAGGCTTCCCTGAATCACCAAAGCAAAGGCTTTCTTAGGTGTAGGATGCCTGCTGTTTCCCTGCTGTTCTCCAGCTGTCCAATCCTACATATCCCTGCAATGACAGCAAACCTGTACCAGTGAGAAACTTTTGCAATGGAACAGCAGAGGTTCAGGAGCCCAAATGGAACACTGTGAGATTTTCTTTTACATTATCTTCTATAACTGACTCTCCAGGATTGAAACATGTTCATGAAATCTTGTGGCTTCTTCTGCTTAGGTTACATGCTAAATGCTTTAGGGCACATGTTCTCAACCTTCCTACTAATGTGCCCCTTAACCTGTTCCTCAGGTTGTGGTGACCCCCAACCTTTTTCACTGCTACTTTGTAACTTTTATTTTGCTACTGCTATGAGTCATAATATAATATCTGTGGTTTTGTGTTTTCAATAATCTTAATAACAGTTGATAGACCCCAAAAGGCAAAAGGTTCAAGGCTCACAGTTGAGAACCACTGCTTAGGTTAACAAATGTTATTGTGGAGTTTCTATAATATTTTCCCAACTGACTCTGTTCATTACAGTTACTAGATGGGAAACCTACCTGATCATAATTTTTTACTGATGGATGTCTTTGTCAGCATATGCACATGCACATACAGGTGCATTCAAAGACACATTCACATGGAGAAACATCTGTAGCCAAAGCCCTACCTTCCCAATGACCCATTCCTTAGAGAGAAGATAATCTGAAGAATTAAGATCAATTCCAAAAATATGGAAAGCATAAAAGGAAGGTGGACCAAAATGTTTCACAAAGCTAGTTACAGCCAGGAGGAAAATACAAATGAATTGAAAGTCAGTTTCATTGATGAGTAAGACTTTGAAAACAAAACAAAACAAAACAAAACAATGTTTAAAAACTTAAATCACTGCCTAAAACACAAGATAAACTTACATTTTCCTTAAAAGCATTAAGACAATTCACATTAGAAATTTTAGAATCAACTCATAAGCTTAAAGAAAAGAAAGTGAATTCTTTGGTAAGTTTTTAATCTGCATATTACATAATATTTCAAGGTTGGGCCATCATCCACAAACTTGTTCTCAGCATTATTAGGGCCATGTGACATTTTGTGATGCATTATTGTCCAGGTTGCCCCTCCTATGAGGCCATTGTGGCTCATAAAAAAGATATGCTCACCCCTGCACTGCCCACATAGTCACAGCTCCCTGTGTCATTTTCTCTTCTGTGCTCAGCAATCCATGATCTGAGCTTTTAAGACATAATGTGATAATTATGTCTTAGGCAAAAAAGTCAGAGGCTAGCTCATTGGAACCATTGCCTCTCCC
>PVIH01021626.1:0-29243 GCA_004025045.1 Sigmodon hispidus | reverse complement strand
GGGATGGAAAAAAAAATTCAGAGGGAAAGATGAACACAAAGAAAATATAGGTGTAGCAATCTTATTTGTATTTCTACCCTTGATAAGCCATGCTTATCATTCTTATCCTCTGTATAGTTATTGTTAACTCTTCCACATTTTAAATTCTTTTTACTGTGTTTTTTTTGATAAATACAAAATAAAGAAGGAAAAAAAAAGATGCCCCATCACACCTAGCATTTTTGATTTTCTTTAAAACAAAACAAAACAAAAAAAAACAGAAACAAAACAACCCCCTCCCCTCAAAAAAGACAACTAAACAAAAACTCCTGTTTTTGGAAAATAGAATTTATGGAAAGAATGTTGCCTATTATTTGTACATACATACATAAATAAAACTATTTCTAAAGTCAAAAGAAAAAAGGAGGTGCCAATGATAGAAGAAAAGTTAAACACCCTGTATTCTACTCTACAAGAGTCAGGGTAGGTTAGGCTAGCCCAGGTAACAGAACCCAGCAGGTTTTTGTTATATATACAAGTTTCCTGTTTACACATGATCTGTGTGGGTTAGGTCATTGGTTTCTAAAATTCAACTACATTAGAATCCTCTCTAGTGTTTGTTTTAACAGATTTATAGAATTCTCTCAGGAGACCCTAAGTCTACAGGTTGGAGATATGTCCCAAACTTCTGCCTTTCTGGTGAGCACTCAGACAATGCTGCTACAATGGGTCCAAGGACTATACTTTGTGTAATTCCCATCTCATAGCAGCTCTCCTCCAAGTGGTGACTTGGGCCTTCAGGATGCTCTGCAGTTTGTGAGGGGAAAGGCTTGAAGGGCACACTGACTTAACTGTGGCCCAGAAATGACACATTTCACTTAGATTCCAGTTCACAATTAGTCATATGACCTTCCCGATAGAGAGGCAAACCCCCAAATATTAGCCAGTGTAATCTCCATCTTCAACAAGTTTTTATATGACAGACTGAAGCAAAACAAGCCTCCCTCAGCCAGACACTGTTTGCTGAGATCAGCAAAGTCCCCTGTAAGGGCAAGGACAGTACAAAGACTGTCCTTGTACACTGAGACATGAGACACTGAGCACACTGAGACGTGTAACCACTAGAGTCTGGCTTTGCCTGTGCTATATGATGCCTGAGCTCATTGTCACCTCTGCAGCTTTAACACTCACTTAAAGCTCTGAACCTAGATTTGGATCAACCCTGCTGGAAAGTCACAGCCATCAAAATGAAGAGCTTAGTAGGCTGGGCAGTTGGTGACGCCAGTTTTTCCACTGCTCTTAAGGAACCCCAACAAACTCATTTTACCTATCAAGCATTTATATGAGTGTGTCTCCTCAAACTGTAACCAAGACACACCCTTTCTTTCTCATCTTGCTTCTTGTCACAGTAATAAAAAATGGTAACTAAAACAGCTTGAGGAGTTGTTCTTGGGTTCTGTGTGTTTTAGATACAGATGTTTATTTTTCGTCTCTCTAGAATGCCACTTAACAAATCCTCCACCAGCCTCCTGAGCAGCTTCTTCTATTTACCTATTAAAAAGTTTTATTAATGAAAGAGACCCAACCAATGTGAACTCGCATGCTTGTAAAATCGTTTACTTCTGTTTCTCGTGTCCCTTGATTATTATAGGGTGTCAGTTTAGTATTCTTGTTGCACACAGATACTTCTTGAACTTACCTTTTGTGTATTTTGTAAAAAGAATCTTGGCTCTGTCTAATTTTCTTGTATTTAAAAACACAATATAGGCTACGCATCCTCAAGCTTTTCCTGTGAATATTTTTAGCTTTGCATTCCATGTAGTCTCTGTTGCAGCTACTCATTTCTATTTTGCTAGTAAAGAACTTAAAAAAAAAAAACCCAAAAAAACAAAGACTGAATGGGCATGACTCTATTTCAATAAAACTTTATAATTAAAAACAGATGGTATGCTGTATTTATTTTGAGAATCAGCATTGGTGAGACCTGATCTAGGCAATTAGTTTAATAGAAAATTTGGCTGCAACAAAAGTAGTCTTGTTGTGTGTTGTTAGAGGTGGAGTAGGTTTCTTTCAAATGTTCATGCATTAAAGACTTGGTCACCAGCCTGTTATGCTATGGGAAGGTGGTGCAACCTTTAGGAAGTGGTGTCTCATAGAATGAAGATGTCATTGGAGAAATGTCCTAAGGTATAGCAATTCTTTGCTTCTTGAGGTCAAAAAATGAGTAGTTGGTATTTTTTGATGTGTGTTCCCATCATGATGTACCATGCTGCCCCAGGTTCAAAGCCATAGGACCAATAACCATGAACTGAAATCTCCAAGTTAGTCAAAATAAAACTTTCTTCTTTTTAAAGTTCATGAGCTTGTGTATTTTGTCACAGGAGTGGGAAGCTGACTAACAGAAATGTTGGCCATTTGTCTTTTATTTAATGTTAACCACTGACTTATGTGGAACATGGATTCTAGGACAATAATATTGTAAACCATGCTCATTTCCATACATACCTTGCTTTTTAAAAAATTAGTTGAATCTTGGGTGATTAAGCCAGTAGTTTTTGATCTTTGCACATAAATCATTTTGGGAACTGAAACAGAAAATCCTAGATCCAAAAGTAAGAAATCTACTGTTTAAAATTCAATAGTTTAAATGAATATTTCATGAGATTCTGGAAGTCTCAATCAAGCAACATAAGCATAACATGTTATTATGCTATCAATGAGCTACATGACCATGGATCATAGACAAGTTATTTTAACTTCTTAGACAGCATTTCCCTTTCCATCAACTCTGTGTTTACTCCTTCAAGGAATAGTTAGAATTTCAAAAATGGAATAAAACCTTTTCTCCGTTTTGAAAGCAGATATTGCTATATGGTCCAAGCTAGTCTTAAACATGAAATCCTCCTGTCTAAGCCTCTAAAGTGCTGGAATTACAGGCATGTGTCAACAAGCTGAGCAAAGTTACAGGATTCTTAACAAATGTGGACCTGGGGGTGTAGGGGGAAGAAACCAAGTTCATGAAGATCAAGGTTGAATTTGGCAGGCTTGGAGAGACCATTCAGTGGTTAAGGGCACTGGCTCATGGATTTTGGAGACCTGGTTTGATTTTCCTGGCCTCCACAGGCACCAAGTGTGTGCCAGCATAGTACACTATACACACATGTGACCAACCAAAACACCCATACACGTAAAACAAAAAAATTAAAGATTGACTTTATCTAGTACAGAAACATCATAGACTATGTGTTCGGTATTTTATAAGACAATTATTGTTTCATAAAATAATTTTTTACCTGTTTTAGGAATCTGAAAGCAGAGGCACTGTGGCTATTTCCTGTCACTGACTTTTCCTTTTCTGTTCACTCCCACCCCAGCTGCCATTTTTCCTATCAGTGATGCTGACTTTGCAGAACAAAGACATAGAATCATCAGTCTTAGGAGAGAGACATTAAAACAAGTCATCATCTTACACATCTGTGTCTGGAAATGGTAACTGACAAGCTATAAATATGTGTTGGTTGGTGGCTTTGGAAGAAGGTGTTACAGAAAAAGCCAATTACTCAACTACATACAGAGTAGGTGTCAACCATTGAGTTATTGGCAGAACTAGGGGAGGGGAGGCATAGACAGTTACAGGAATCTCTTCAGTTTACATAAATCTTAGACCAAAGCAGACATGGTGATGCAGATCTGTGGGGCCCCTAGGGAGAGGAGGCAGGAAGACTGGGATTTCAAGGCTCATCTATTGTTATTAAACTAAATAACAAGTTTAATTTAGACCAGTGTATTTTAACCATTGAGTTTCCATCCCTTTGGGGGTCAAATGACCCTGTCACAGAGGTCACCTAAGACCTTTAGAAAACACATATGTTTACATTATGATTAATTACAGCAGAACAATTAATTGTGAAGTAGCAACAAAAATAATTTAATGGTTGGGGGTCACCACAACATGGGAACTGTATTAAAGGGTCAAAGCATTAGGAAGGTTGAGGAACATAGTCCAAACTACATGGGACCCTTTGGGATGTACTTTATATTGGCAAACTGTTGGATATTGTTTAAACTCATTGAGAAGCTGGTCTGGAAGGAAGGTTGCTACCTCCTCTGTTGTAGCCAAGAGTATTTGTGCCAAGTGTCTTTCAAGACCCTTTGTCTGAGGCTGGGCAGGCCCCCACCACCTGCATGAACAGGGAGAGAACAGCAAAGCAGTCCCAGATAAAAACATTGTGTCATGGAGAGCAGGTAAAAGTAAACTATTTATAACCAACATAACTGATAAGTTTTGAATCTCTGGTTATTGGGTATCCTCTGATGCCAAAGCAATCAAGCCGAATTAATAAATCTGGGTTTAATTAGAGCAGAGCAAAACTGCTCTCAGGTAACTCTCTGAAAGCAGAAGTGGAATCACGTGACAAATAAGGTGACCAGGTTTTACATAGCCTATAGGTGTGGTTTGAGAACCTGGGGAAAGAGCTTTTGGGGTGGGGGGGCTGGGGTCTGGAATAGGAGGAGTGAGACCAGAGCATGGAATGGGTCCCTTGGAGCTGGAGATCCCTAACATCCTAACCTTTTTGGGTATATATGGATACTGATTGAGCTTCCACCTAAACAGTAAGTATCATTTAACCCACAGTATAAAGGTACCTGAGGGAAAGAGAAGGCAGGTTCTCATCCTGGGCCAGTGCTCTAGATTGAGAACTTCAGTAAGACTGCTTTGAAGGGTTCCCAGTTCCTTCTACTCAATGACACTGGTGACGTTACCTTTTGCATGCTTTCTCCATTGGACTACTCCAGCTGTAGAGACAGCTGGCTGGGTATAGTGAGTATTTTGCTCTCATTCGTTTCTATCTGCATACTTGCCATGAATTCTTTCACTTTGCTTGTTACATCCTTAATAAACTCGTTCAGAATGGAAAGCATAGCTGTCACAGATCATTCTTTGAGTCTCACAAAACAGCTCTCTCAAGACAACAACAACAAAATTAATAGTAACAACAACTAGGCTATACAGAGTGGGATAAAAAAATCTCTGCTGGCTCTTCATATAGCAAAGGAATAGTATCCAGAATAAATGAGGAAGTAAGATTAGTTAACACATACACACAAAAAATTCCAAGTAATTCCATCAGGAAATGGGCAAAAAAACTGGACAGACACATCTTAAAATAAATATCCATGGCAAATAAATAATGAAAAGATTTTTAGTCTTTAGCTGTCAGTGAACTGAAAACAAGATGACATTGAGACTCTAGAGGAGCTCAGAATGGCTAAAATAACATGGTGAGGAGGAGGAGGAGGCCGAGGAACCCTTGACTAGTATTGGCAGAACTAGAGAGTATAACCATGATGGAAATCAATATAGGGATGGCTCAAAAACAAAAGGAGCCTGCAGTAGGACTGTTTTCTGTATATGATGCTCTGAATAAAGTGACTATTTTGGCCCATAGTGAGCACCATAGCAATAGACAGGAAATCCGAGTAGAGACAGGTAGAAGGAGGGTGGAGTCAGTCAGTCTCCACCCAACCCTGAAGAAGAGCTATGTAAGGAATCCAGATGAGCCAAGGACCAGGGCACATGGCAGATAGATTACTAGAAGTAGGTTAAATTAAGATGAAAGAGCTAGCTAGCAATGTGCCTGAGACATAGGCCAAACAGTATGAAATTAATATAAGCGTCTAAATCATTTCTTTGAGAGAAAAAGCCACCGTGGGCAAGGTCCAAACTTCTGGTCCAAATGGGGCTGGAAATCTTCAACAACAGATGGTGCCCAACATGGGGCAAACACCCACA
Organism: Sigmodon hispidus; assembly: GCA_004025045.1. Taxonomy (NCBI): domain Eukaryota; kingdom Metazoa; phylum Chordata; class Mammalia; order Rodentia; family Cricetidae; genus Sigmodon; species Sigmodon hispidus. Next base: position 23,470 of record PVIH01021626.1, on the reverse strand, counting down.
TAAAGCCTAAAAAAATTTAAAAAGCTTAAAAAGCATTCTAGACCACTGAAAGAAAGCCAAAAACAACTTTCTAAATTTTATGTCTAAGTTAATTTATAATAGAAAGATAGCACAGTATTCCGACTAAAATTTAAAATTGGCACACATTCGCGGCAGGCAACTTAAACCCATATGTCTTGTGAAAGACTTAATATAAACAACAAACTACCTGTAACTGATTTAAAGTTTTTGCTTATACTAAACAACAAAAAAAGACAAAGTCAAAAACAATTTTTATAGTAACAACATTTCCTAAGTCTGCTCTGTTTGCTGGCAGCGAAAGGGATACAGGGGGCACCTCGTCCATATTAAAAAGCCACCAAAAGAGACAAAGTTAACAATCACAGTGATACCAACATTTTAAAAAGTTCTTCTAGTTAGAAAATAATTAAAGATTCTCAATAAAAGAGATTTAGGCTCATAAAACCTCTAAACAAAATACAATGTGTATAAAATACACATAGACTTCAAATAAATAAGACCCTTAAAAAATAAAAATAAAAATAAAAAGGCCACTTAAAAATGACAAATAAACAAAAAGTCTAAATCATAGTTATTATGTTTTCTTTAAAATTTTTAACTTTCAATAAACTAACTACAAAAAACCCCAATTAATTACTAAGCTTACTAAGTTATACAAACACATATATATATATATATATATATATATATATTTAAACTTTATTTATTTATCTATTTGCCTTGGTGTTTGCCTGGAACTGGAACTACAGACAGTTGTTAGCTGCCATGTGGGTGCTGGGAATCGAACCCGGGTCCTCTGGAAGAGCAGACGGTGCTCTTAACCGCTGAGCCATCTCTCCAGCCCCCTAAACAAACACATATATTTTAAAGATATCTTAACTTTAAACTCAGACTATACAAATATTTTGCTTAAAAAAAGAGTCTTGCTTTTGTCTCCACAAAAGATCAAAACCTATAAATTAGTTCCAAGCAAACCTAGTTTCATTTGCCCAGGCCACCTAAAAATTCTCTAATAAAAAAATCAACTTCCAAAATGCCAGTTAAGATGATCTAGCCTTAAGACCCCATAAGATTTTCAATGCCCTTATTCAACAAATAATAATAACAATAAAACTATGTCCAGTTTCTTATTAATGTTTGTTTTCATTATAAATAGTTAATAGTCATAGTCAATCTCTTTTTTTAAAAAGGGGGGATATGATATAGGAATAATTAGAAAAGTTAGATGGAACTTGGTTTATTGATACAAACTTAAGGTCAATTTTGTTATGCTGTATGTATTTTTCTACTCTTGATTAAAGTATGATGCTTATGTAACTCATTTAAAATTGTAATGTATAATTGAGAAATGCAGATTAATAGTCATCTATGATAACCAAACTTATAGTCATGTTAGCTAGGTTTTTGTAGGTATACAAAGATATATTCCAATTAGATAGGTAGTCTTCAAACACTTCAAAGATATGCAAAATATGACATTTAAAATATTTTAAAAATTTAAGACTTTTCTAGACAGTGAGACAGGTCTGCTCCTGGCAGCACCAATATATTTCAAGAAAATAATGGGCATTAAAGAAACTTCATGTAAAATTTACTTTGTGGCAACAGTTAGCCACTAGACAAAAAACTATTCTGATATTGGCTGCTTGATAGTATACTATATAAACTAGACGTGCAGGTTCCATAAAAAAGTGACCTCTAAACTATGGCAAAACAAGTACAGATGGTTTTTCAAGTTCCTGCTTTACAAAAAAAATTGCCAGTCATCCTTCAGGACACAAGGAGAAGCAATTGATGAAATGTGTCAGGTTTCCTGCATCACTGAAAGGTATGCCAGAGACTCTGGGCCTATAGGCTAAAGATAATGTCTCAACATTGTAAAAGAACTTTGGGAGACTGTCCAGACAGACTGGTGTCATCTCTGTCATTTTCTAGACTTTGGAAGTGGCTTGCACTTCCTGTTTATTTCTGTAATAGTATATCCTCCTATGGTCTTTGAAGTGATTAAAGGTTTAATAATTATAAGTATAGTTCTTCTTAGTTATTTTAGAAGATATATTAGATATAAAACTTTAGACTCACAAAAATAGATAATAAAATATTTTCTTTAAGTTTGTTAATTGCAAATAGACTAGATATTATAACTGTAATTTTTTCTTGATAGCTGTTCTGTTATATGTAATTTTGCCATACAAAAATTAAAACCTTCCTTTTTGATTAAACAAAAAAGAAAAAGTGTGGTAGGACTGTTTTCTGTATGTGATGCTGTGAATAAAGTGACTGTTTTGGCCCATGGTGAGTACCGTAGCAATAGGCAGGAAAACTGAGTAGAGACAGGTAGAAGGAGGGCGGAGTCAATCAGTCTCCATCTGACCCCCAAGAAGAGCCACGGGCCAGGCCACATGGCAGGTAGATTACTAGAAATAGGTTGAATCAAGATGAAAGAGCTAGCTAGCAATGTGCCTGAGACATAGGCCAAACAGTATGAAGTTATTATAAGCATCTGATTCATTTCTTTGAGAGATAAAAGCTGCCACGGGAAAGGTCCAAATGGGGTCAGAAATCTTCAATAACAGGAGCCAAAGCATGATTTAGCTATACTGCCTTTGGTATATGATCAAAGGTATCTAAGTCATCATACAGCAGAGGCACCTCAAACCCAGCTTTATCACAACACTATTCACAAAAGCCAAATTTTGGAGTCTGTCTATATACCCATCAACAAGTTAATAAATAAAGAAAATGTTATCCAGGTGTGGTGGCACACACATTTAATCCTAGCTCAGGAGGCAGAAGCAGGCATATCACTGAGTTCAAGGCCAGCTTAGTCTACAGAGTGAGTTGTATTTGTCTTGAATCCTCCCCCACAAAAAAAAGAAAGGAAGAAAATATAACATATATATTTATCTATGACATATTACTATTTTTCCATAAAGAACAAAGTCCCGCCATTTGCAAGACAATGAAACCAGAAATCACTGTGTTAAATGAAAAGTGCTAGCCTCAAGAAAACAAGTGGCTTTTGTTTTCTCTTGTATGTACAACATAGTGGGAAAAATAGATGAAAGTAGATAGGGCTTTATCAGGGAAGAGGTGAAGAAGAGAAGGTCACAGAGACGTACTTATGATAAAAATATTATACACATGGATGAAAATGTCCCAATGAAGTTCACACTTTTGTACAATTAATATGCACTGATAAATTTTTAATTAATTAGTCTAAACAAATCAATATTTATCAGGAATCCAGATTGTAGTTTTTTGTTAACCAGCCCATCTGGATCTCTGTTCCCTAATCTGTCTATAGATATAACTGGTATTTTTGTTGTTTCCAGGACTCCTAGGAATTCAGTTCTGTGTGCACTTGACATCAGCACCTACTAGAGTTGGTACAGACTCAACCATTTTTGATTTAGAAGCAGTGAAGGTCCAGGAATTAGCAAGGGACTTTGTGGTTTCACGCTTCTCTGTACCTCCTCTGGCTTTGGAAGTTAAGATCGGAATCATTCCAGTTTCTCAGGACTGTCATCCCCATTCTGTCATCCCTAGATGTTTCCATAGTGACTAGAGTGGTGTCTCATAAGACAGCCTCTTCTTCCTATGCTGGAGACAGCTCCTCCCTGACTCCCTGCTGCTCCCAGCCCAGACCAGAAGTCTTCTCCTGGCCTTTCTCTGCACTCTCAAAGGTCAAGATTCCCTGAGACCACCCATAACCACCCTGTGGGCCTTCTCACCAACCCACATTCCCAGTGACTTTACATTTCCTGCCTCTTCCAGCAACGGACAGCAAGACCCACTTTTACCTGATCTTACCTATCATTTTCATAACAGTCACCTACAGATTTGTTAGGGTCAGCTGTGGAAAGGTGTGTGGCCGAAGAAAAAGCCACAGATGCTTGAGTGTCTGGGCCAACTCTGATGAAAGGCACAGTTGAGCTCAAGGTAGTTTTCACTGAAACAAATGAATTACTTCAATTTTTTAAACAATGATAAATTCAGAAGAAAGTAGATGAAACAATGCTGCTTAAGGCTGAGAACTGGGGAAAACTGGAAGACTACTGGAGATTGCTCTTTAATTAGCTGATCCTTCTCATTTCTTTTTTTCTGCTTTACAGTTGGTCACTGTGTGGCAGGAAATGCCACTAAGTGAATAGTCTGTCCTTTGTTCCAGCTCCAATGAGGATCTCCAGTCTAAGAGGCTGACCCTACAGATTACCTGTGACACAGACTGAGGAAGCTTTATTACTCAGATGGCCACTGGGAAGCAAGTGTCCCCCAAAAGGACATGACTCAACCCTTCTTCTGAAACATACAAAATAGGAAGCTAAAGTATCGGGGAAAGAAAACCCCAGAACCTATAGCCTAATGTATTTTGAAAATCCCTTGTGAAATTATTTTACACTGTTACTTTCGTTATATAGTATTTTTGGCGATGTGGTCTGACCCAAGCTAGAGACAAGACAGCAGTTGAAGACTGGCTGAAGGAGGTCCAGGAATGGAGATGGGGGCGAGTGAAGAGAATACATAGGCATGAGCCTATGTATGAGTATGGGCAGAATGAGATGCAGCCTGGGCACTCACTTGCCATCATTCTTCTTGGAGCCAATTTGCATCCTTAGTAGGGAAACCCTGAGCTATGGGGAGGTGAGAGCTGGAGGGTGGTGGAGAGGAAGTGTTTTAGCACAACTGTGTCCTGTTGACTTGTACTCGTAAGAGGGGTCTTGGGTAACCACGAGGCTCAGAATGTCTGCAAGCATAAATCAGGTGCTCACTTGACTTGGGCTGTTACAGGGAAGTGGTTTCCACAGTATGAGGAGGTGAAATGTCAGTGTCACCCGAGAGTCACTTTTTTTTTGAGGGCTCCTTCTCACTAGAGTTTTGCAATCATAGTTTCCCCTACAGCTGTCATATTCCACAGCTGTTCCAACCACACAGATGTAAATAAGCAAGAATGCCACAGCCCATACAATTCCAACCTGGTTCATGCGGTACTAGCAAAGGGTTTAGCAAGAAATGAGAGATTTCAGCCTGCTGTTCTTTCCAGAGAGATTCCTCAGGAGCCCTCCTACCCCACCCCTCTCCCGCATAAAGTACACCAATCTAATGGCATTAAGGCCTGTCGGATATGAGAGTTATGTTTTTAGCTGTTGACCAAGGAAGTCTGCACGTAAGAATTTACTTCCTACCTAGAAAAATCCTACTCTGAGGGAGGGGTCACATGTATACACATGTTTAATCTCTAGTGCACTTATATCTATTTAAAATTGGATGTAATTTAAATCATCTACAGTATAAAAATGGCTAAGAAGAATTCTTGTGTCTGTAAGGTAGCCTTTATAAATGGTATGATGACATGAGGAATGTTTACATTATGATAACACATTTGAAAAACCCAAGATGTAAATTGCAGCTCATTTTAAGCAGGATCTATCCAACCAGGATCTGAGGACTTGGATGAATCTTACACAATCCTCCTTTTGTAGATGTTGTTCCCAGAAGAAGACTAGAAGCTAAAGGTAGGTCCCATCTCTGTGTTCACTACTAAAGGACTTGCCTGTGTTCCTCAATATGGGCAGTCTCCACCAGTGATTCGTTGTCTTCCCTCATTTCCCCATCCTCCATCATCTGCCGGTGGAAGTGGGTGGTGCTAGTGACTGACCAGCTCTGTGACCCCTCTGCATGCCTTCCAGAGTGGCTGTGTAGCACCATTTTCTGGTGGTTTTGAAACACCATAAAGAGTAGCAATGTCCCTTTAGTGTTCAGATTTGAAAAATAATCTTGTGTGAGTAACAGGAAGTACACAATTCAACACCTCCAAGTTAAAGGACCCTGAATGACTGAACTTTTCTAATCTACAGAGCGAAAAAGAAGAAATATATACATCACATATAAAATGCTAATGCCTTTCATATGCCAACAAAGAAAATCAACAATAGCCACTCTTCAACCTATTCTATACCCTTTTCCAAAGCAGGTTTGTATTTCCTTTGGAAAGATGCCTTTCTTTGTATTTCTTCAACTTTAAATTGGTATGAAATTATGTAGACATATGTACCTTGATTAACATAAGCAAACAGCAAAGCCCATCACCAGTAACTGGTTAGAAAGTCAAATTTAAAAGAATCTAAAGTTTTGGGTTATTGTTTTGCTTCTTAACTTCAACAATAGCACACTCTTCCCTGAGTACAGTGAAAGGATTCATGTAACTCCTGTGGGCTCTGGATATCTTCCTGGACCCCCATGGAAGGGAGATGTGGGATTTAAATAGGCCGTTGCATCCAGGTTGTCAGGGGCCACAGGCCACTTTGTACCTGACAGTCAAGGTTCTTTAGCTCAGGTCTCTTTAACTTAGGCTGGCTTGGATTCCTCCTTAAAACAGCTAACAAACACCTTGAGAAAGACAGAGAACTCTATCATATAAAATACAGTCCTGGCTGAAGTATGGAATAGTCTGAATAGAAATGAGCTATTAAGTGGTTTTCAATCTAGGGTCACCAGCATGCCCCAGAGGCTCATGAAAACACAGCTTGATGGGCCCACTGCCTAAAGGCTTATTTCTAGGTCCTAGGTGATGCTCACTCAGCTGTTCAGGCACCATCTTTTGGAGAACCACCATTGTTATAGCCATCTGCTTTGGGCTCTTTTATTCTATTCAGATAAAAATCACAGATAACCATGGGGTCAACAAGCCTGGCCCAACAGCAGCTTAGAACTTGTCACGGCTTTGTCAGTCGCTTTTGGTGGCTGCTGCTTGTTCCCAGCCCTCCTTCCACCACAGCTCTTGTTTTCTGCAGTCTCTTGGTTTTCTGACGCTTTTCTCACTTCTCTGTGGTCTCTTACCTTCTCTGAACTTGGGCTGTTGTTTGAAGACACAGCTCAAGGGTACTGTTTTCAGACTCACCCTGAAGCTGTTGACTCCCCCTCTAGCAGCTGGGGAAGCCTAGTGCTGGCAGCCCTACACTTGTCTGTGCTTTGACTTACCAACTCAGCCCGCTTTATCAGCCTCCAATAAAGTCCCTTGGATGAGACTTCAGTGGGCTTTAGCTGCAGGACATCTTGGGGTCCCTTGGACTGACCTATAAAAAGCATGAGGAGGGCTATTTGACCAGCTGTGCAGATGGATAGTCTCTTACCTGCTTACCATAAATCTTTTACTAAATTCCCCTAGTCTGTACAGTTGTACTGGGCCTGTCCATTCTAGGCTACCATGAACACATGATTCTCCTGTTTCTCCTAAAGATGGACAGAGGCATCCAGAACAGTTACAGACAGTATCCTCTGAAGCTGTTGGGATGCTAGAGGAAAATGGATATCTTTTGGAGCTATCTTAAGGTGCCTGGAATGATGGTGACCGAAACAGAGACACATACATAATGTCCTTTAGAGCTTATACAGGAGTTTCCACAGTAGCCATGGACAGTTTTGGCAGTTTCTAGAAGCAGACTGAAGTCACCCACATTTGGCAGGTGGAGTGAAGTATCACTGGACAGCCCTAAGATATTTAAAGCAGCTTTCACACCAGCTTCCTTGATTAGAACGGAAATGGTTTGTTGATTGGCAGTTCCACAGTTTGAGGTAAAGGAAGTTCCTTTGCTGGTGGAACTTCAGGATGGCAACAATGTCACAGCCCTGCCAACCTGGGGGGTGGGGAGACTGCAGTCATGGTAGCCTCTACTTTTTAAAACAAATACATTTTATTTGTTTGTTTGTTTGTTTTGTGTGCATGTGGAGGTCGGAGGACAATTTGAGGGCTAAATTCAGGTCCTGAAGCTTGTTGGCAGATACCTTTACCCACTGACCGTCTTCCCAGGCCCAGGAGTGGTTGTCTATTGGACCACTGACTCTGTTGATCTGGAGTAGTTGCCCAATTGGGCAGTTGCTGCATGTCAATAGTTAATAGAGTAGTCTGGAAGTAAAATTTGAGTTTGGCAACTCGGTTGTATCATTTATGCTCTGATCTTAGCCAAGTTACTTAAGCTTTCTGAGCCCTGTTCTCTCTTTCTGTCAGGTGAAGATGATTTATGGTGCAACCTACAATGTACCACCGCGCTGGCAGATACTTTAGTCTGCCCTCCCAGCAATTCCACTTCTGGGTGTATGCCCTAAAGATGCACAGTCGCACTCCAAAGGCATTAGCTCAAATATGTTCATAGCTGCATTATTTGTAATAGCAAGAACCTGGAAACAACCTAGATGTCCCTCAACTGAAGAATGGATTAACAAACTGTGGTACATCTACACAATGGAGTACTACTCAACAGTAAGGAAAAATGGTATCCTAAAATTTGCAGGCAAATGGATGGATTTGGAGAATATCCTCCTGAACGAGGTATCACAAACCCAGAAAGATAAGCAGGGGATGTACTCACTCATTAGTGGACTCTAAACAAACAAAAACAAACAAACAAACAAGAAAAAAGCAAAGCATGCCCAAGCTGCAAACCACAACCACTGAACAGCTTGGGATCAGAAACATCTTGGACTGACTCCTTGGATCCCACTCCCCCTAGAGGAACACTTGATTCAGTTTTGAGGTTGGGGGGAGAAAACTGGATCTGCCAGGAGTGGAGGCTGAACTAAGCCATATTGGGACAGTGGGACCTTGGGACTGCCTGCCGCCTGCCTGAGTTGTGGAGAAGAGAGAATGACCTGATATGTTGGGAGGGGGAAGGGACCATGAATAAGGATATACAAGGATAGAAAGTGTGACTTCTTTGTTCATAATAATAAAATAAACAAATTTAAAAAGAGTAAAATAAAATAAGTTTTAGAAGGTTGTGGGAAAAAAAAAGAAAGAAAAGAAAAGAAAAAGTACTTGAGAAACTCAGCTCTAAAGAGGAAAGGTTTATTTGGGCTCATGGTTTCTGAAGTTGGCCAGGGTTCTTTCAGCCAAACGGTGAGGGCTCATCATGGCAGAAAGCGTTAGCATTTAGGCATCTGTACTGGCGTATCGTTAGGGGTCCTGACAGGATTTGGTATCAGTGGTAGACACTAAAAGCACCCCCATGCAAATTTGCTACCTACTCTTATAAAAGGCAGGCTTTGTCCACCTCCCATTCCTTCCTCCCTTCCTCTTCTATTGCTCTCCTCCGCAGGGACTGGCCTCTGCCCCCTTCTCTGCTTCTTCTCTCCCCTCCCCTAGATGGCCCCCCTCCATGTGGACTCTGTTGTATGGTTTGACTCCTTTGAACGAGTTTTAAAATACAACATTTGGTGCCGTGACTTAGATGGGCTCTCCCTGCAGTCTGAGATGCACTGGGACCCTGGAACCTGGCCTACTCTTGGCAGCCTTACTTTTGCACATAATGGCTCACTGAGACCCTTCACCCAGTACTGACATTTGGAAAGCCCTTGGGTGAGACTTCATTTCTCAAGCACAGTTCTTGCCTTCTGACTTTTTCCTCAAAGTCCTGGTATTAGGTGACATGTCTCACTCAGGCTTTTAGCCCGTCAGCCCTACACCAAAACTGGGGTCATACATAAATGCCACTCTTAGTTTTTGAAGCAGCAGTGACAGCAGCCTGCCTCTGCTGCCAAAACAGTTATATCACAATCTGCTGCCAGGTACCTTTCCAAGCTGTGGGACATGTGCACCATTTAAAAGTGTCCCCCGGGCAGAGCTCACTCTCTTGGCCCCTTACTCTTCTCCCTGTCTCTAATTTCCTCTCTTCCTCCTCCTTTGTCACCTTTTCTTCTTCTTGTCTGCCTGCCTCTCTCTCTCGTCTCCACTCGGCCATGGCCTTTTACTCTTTGCCCATAAACCTCTTGCACTGACTCTCTGTTGTATGTAGAGTGTTTTCTCAGTGGCATACTTTTGCAGGACCCACGGAAGTTACCCACTTTATGCTAGGGCCTTATCTACATGTTCCTTTTGCAACAAATCTGCTCTCTCATCCACCAACAGCTTTGTCTTCCATTCAGCACCAATGATTGGGTCCCTGGCAGGGCTACCTGCCTCGGACCACTCACCTGGATGTGACACTGGCCTTAGTATTCTTCAAACCAGACAGTTGGGAAACCGAGGAAGAATTCTCCACTTTTTTTCTTTGCTCTAAGAAGACCTGTTTGTGTCTCTCCTCTCTCTCTCTCTCTCTCTCTCTCTCTCTCTCTCTCTCTCTCTCTCCCTCCCTCCCTCCATCCCTCCCTCCCTCCCAATCTCAGTCTCCTGTCTAGGTCTGCTAAAATGAAAATTCAGAGATGGAGAAGCCCGCTTTGTCTTTCCCAGCACACACTAGTTTTCCCTTTCTTATTCAACTCTTGCTTAATATGTGTGTGTGTGTGTGTGTGTGTGTGTGTGTATGTATGTATGTCACATGGATTTAATTCTATAGGTGTAAACGTAAGCTGGGTTTAATTAGGTGTGTATGTAAGTTGGAGCCAACTCTGTGTATATATGCATGTAATTATTGTTTATAAAAACATGTTTTAAACAATGACCACATGACATTTCTCCATCTTGGCTGGTGACCTCATTATGATGTAAGCAGTTACGTGACTGACAGCCATCTTTTATTAGGGTTAAAGAGTACACCTTAGTCCTGATGAGCTCTCTGTATTCTTTTAGACTAAGAAAGCAATAAGCCTCAAATATTTTGGTTTGGTGTGGACTTTTGTATGGCGATATAAACATAAATGTGATTCAATTCTGGTTTAGAATATATTCTATATGGTAATAAAAACTTAAGGTTAATATATTCATATTAACAAATGCTGACTTAGAGATTTACACCTAAGTACTAATGTCTTTGCCAAGTATTCAACATTAAGCTTCTAGAGAATTTAAATAAGTAGCAATATATGTTTAATTAATAAGATATTTGACAAACTCACAGAACCATTTTAATGTAACTTTTGCTATTGACTGCCCTTAGTAACCAACTACCTGTATCACCTGGTAAACTGCATGGAAAGAGGATGTTGAGGTGATGCTGTGGTGATGGGGAAGAAGCAGGTGTTTTAAGGTTTGTTTATGTGAAGATAGGAAGTAATTGATATGTATAAGAGCGTGAAAAGTGTTCCAGATTTCTCCCTTTCCCTATGTTGCTGTTCACAACCCTGCCATTGAAGGATAGAATTCCAATAAGCTATTAATTAGCTCTGGCAGAGCACTAAACACTGTACTCTGCACTATAGATCATAGCATAGCCATAAGCTCAGGATCTTAAATTCCCTTTGGTTGTTTTCTAAGGTACTTATCTAAAACTTATCTCTTTTGTAAACTCAAAGCTCTAGGGAGTTGATTTGGATCCATCTGAACAGCATCTTGCCAAGTCCAAGAGATGCCTGATGGTTCCACAGAACCTGGAGAGTGAAGTGAAACAGGTATCTTCCCCAGAATGTGGCCAGCACCCTAGCTTTCCCAGGTTCCCCAAAGATGATCAACACCCCCCAGGTCAGCAGGAAGCAATCTTAAGAACACGGTGCCCTCATCCCCTTTCTAACTCCTCACATTTTTATAATAAACAAAAGGAAGGAATGTTAGCATTTAGGCATTTGTACTGGCTGCCCTCAGGGGTCCTGACAGGATATATCCTCAGCTGCAGCCACTATGTTTTGATTTACATAGTAACCATCATTTCAGAACCAAGCTTCCAGAATGAAGCGGAGTGCCTTCATAGATGCCCACCCATTTTCCCCTTCCCACCCCTCCCCACCACCCCAGCTTCTATTTCACGTCTTTTTATTACTTACTGCTATTCCTACTTGCCAGGGATTTTGATTTTTCCAAAAAAAAGAGAAAAGAATAAAATAAAACACAATGCTAGTCACTTTCAAAAGAGCATATTTATTATATTGTTTGTCAGTTTGTGACCTTGTCACCTTGTCTACCTAGAATAGGTAACAGCCACTCCATTGTCACAAAGGAGTGTGTGTGTGGAGGTGTGTTGGAAAGTGCCTTGAGATCTTTCAGAACAAAGAGTCACAAACACAAGTGTGGCAATAAAATAAATTACAAAATTAAATAATATTAAATTAAATTAAATTAAAAATTTAAGTTAAGAGTCCTTGAGTGTGGCTACTTGGCAGCACGCAGCTTATAAGAGATGGAGCTGCAGAAGTGGCAGGGATGTTCTGAGGCTTAAGTCCCAGCTCCACACAAGGCCCATGGAGGTTTCTGAGTTTCTCACTGCCTCCAAGCCTCTCAGGCATTCAGCTCCAGGTCAGTGATGATTTCTTGGACCCAGGTTTCTTTGGGGTCAGCGCAGACGTGCCGGTTTCTCTTGGTTAGGAAACTGTGGAGAGAGATGAAAGTCAAAAACTGAAACAGCCTATGGGAGAGTCTGAGGTCCTCTGTGGCTTCTGCATCCTGCCTCCCCAGTGATGCTCTAGGGAGCCTTTCTTCCTGGTCCCCTTTAGAGGGTCCTGTGCTTCCCTGTGTTTGTGTGTGTGTGTGTGTGTGTGTGTGTGTGTGTGTGTGTGTGTTTCCCTGTGCCAGAGAAACCTTCCATCATCCTTTTCCACACCCCACCATATCAGAGAAAGCAGAAGAACAGAACTTACATGATACCTGGCTCAGAGCAAAGGCTGCTGGTCTGAAAATAGTCAGCGATGAATTTTCGGGGAATCTGCCTGCCATAGGAGAAGCAGCAGAAGGTTGGGGTGTCAGCACCATCTGTTGGGAGGAGATCAGAATGAGTTCAAGTTGTCATTGAACAAAAAAAGTCAGACAATACAATTACTTGACAGGGTGAGGAAGACTGTGACCCTGATGATATTTGGAACCAGAAATGCCCCTGTGTATGTCTTTGTTTCTCTTTTCTCTCTCTTCACTGTTACTTTCTCTTTCTCTGTGGGTCACCTCAGGTCCCTTTCACAGCTTTCTCTGATACAAAAAAATAGCCAAAAGGACAGACACATGTGGCATGGCTTAAGGCATCCCAGAGACAGAGCTCCTTAGCCATCCTAGGGCTAGCTGGTAAGTGCATGACACCACTGCGCTCACTCACTGTGACTCCAAGTTCTGGGAACCTACAAAAGGTTAAACATCCTCATCCCACAGAGAAGAAAATAAAAGTCTTAAATATAAAAATCTGTTTCTTGTCTCTCATAGACTCTGAAGCCACAGAAAAGACTGCTGTGGTCTGCTCAAGACCAGAGAGTGAGGACACCCGCTGTGGCAGTGTGGACTTACATGGTGCTGAGAAGACTTGATTACAGAGGGTGATGATACAGAGAAGAACAGCAAGGACAGCCGTAGGGACCTTCATGATGCAGAGCAGGTGATGAAGTGTGGGATCGTCAGCAGAGATCGGTCCTCACTGCTGCTTGTGTTCTTCTAGAGTCTGAAGCCATATGCCCCTTCTCTTTATAGGTAGCCTTGGCAGATGGGGAAATGAAATCTGGGGGTGTGGAGGGAAAATTTTAAACACAGCAATGGTGTCATGTTGAATATTGCACAACCCCGGGTCCCCAGTGACCACAGGGGCTCAGGATATCCAAGAATAGCATCTCTGAGATATAGTTCTCAACTCGTGACCTATTCTTATTTCTTGTAGGGAAATAATTTCTCTTAGGAGCAGGAGGACCTAGGTCAATGTCAACACAGGGCTATTCTTAGCTGGTCCCTTGTCATAAAAACCACTTTGCAAATGAACACTCGAACCTTTTCCTTACCATGGAATGGAAACTCTGCCATTTCTCAGCTTCTCTAGCCACATAGACAGAATTAGCCAAGAATGGAGGCACAGCAGCCCCTCTCTCTACTACCATGAGGGACTGAAAAACATTCCTAGCTAGAGCAATGGGAAACATGAGGGCACGTTTCAGATATTTGTCAATCACCAGTCACAGAGTGACTCGACCTCTGGGTAAAACAGTAGTTGTGGATCATAGCAATACTTCAGGTGTGAGTGTTAATATATGAGGGGCCTAAAAATATTTATGTCCATTAATCTAGAAAAAGCCTTTGTAGAAAGTAGCTTTGTAGAAACAACCCAAATACAAAGGTGTCTTTAAACGTAAAGCTACCCAGGTATCATTATGACTCTGAACTAAGAAGATTGAATCTTTACTATAAAGGATTTAGAAATTAAATTATAGCATGTACATTGGATTACTTATTTGTGAAGCTCTTAAAATTAGTAAGATGCATACAGTTATAACATCAGTGATAAAAATATCAAAAAATGTACAACTTTTATAAAGTGAAGAATTTTAAAAATATCTAGAAATATACAGAGATTTCCATGCCAAACTCAGGCATTGTAAGTAAATAATACTGAAATAAAAATAATTAAAAATAAGAACTTTAAAGAATTAATAATACTTTGTGTGATGGGCCTGTGGGTGATTAATTTTCTTATCTATTGAGATTTCTTTTTTTAATTTAGTGAGATTATTACCTTCCTGGCCAGTTATATACCTATGAATTTTTTCTTTTTAAATTTATTTATTTATTTTTTAAGGATTAAACACAACTGGCAAATTCTTAACCAAATTAAACAAAAAAAGGAAGACCTACTTCAATAAAACTAGAAATTGAAAGGCAAACATAACAGATATTATAAGGACATACATTATAAATTTGTTTCAATAAATTGAAGATTCAGAAAAAAACTGGTGAGTTTTTAGATAGCAAAATTAAACCTAAATTCAATGAGTGATTTTAACAAATGTATACTTTGTAACCATGAAATACTTAAAATACTAATAAAATACTCCATACCAAAAATAAAAAAAACAGCAATAACAGAAACAAACACAAGAAAATACAGACTTACTACAGAATTCTACTATAACTTAAAAACTAAAACAAATACATAGCATATAATTCTATAAAACTTAAGAAAATAAACAAAGCCTTTAAAAGTTATAAAGTCAGTGAAACCCTGATATTAATCATAGTATTTTTTTATTTTTTATATATTTATTTATTATTTAGTGTTTTTATACCTGCACCCCATCAAACTCAGATATCAGACCTCTCAGTATCATGCCCTCTCTTATGATCTCCCCACTTACAAAACTGCCCATTCATGCTGCTCATTTACTTACTGGAGCATAATTAAACTCCCTGTGGCCAGACCCTTAAAGAAAACAAGTCTTTTTTTACCCACACCTCTGCCAGAGGCCATCAATGCAGAAGTGAGGCATTGTGTCATTTAGTTATGTTCTAGCTTGAGTTCTTGTGTACAATGACATCTCTCTTTATTTTTTTTAAAGTCCACTAATGAGTGAGTACATCCCCTGTTTCTCTTTCTGGGATTGTGATACCTTGCTCAGGAGGATATTCTTACTGCTGTGTAATACTCCATTGTGTAGGTGCACCACAGTTTATTAATCCATTCTTCAGTTGAGGAGCATCTAGGTTGTTTCCAGGTTCTTGCTATTACGAATAATGCTGCTATGAACATAGTAGAGCTAAAGCTTTTGGGGTGTGAATGTGAGTCTTTAGGGTATATGCCTAAGAATGGTGTTGTGGGATCCTTGCGGGATTCCCAGTTTTCTGAGAAACAGCCATACTACATTCCAGAGTGACTGAACAAGCCTACACTCCCACCAACAATGGAGGAGTATTCCCCTTGCTCCACAACCTCTCCAGCATAGGCTGTCATCTGTGATTTTAATCTTAGCCAATCTGACAGGTGTGAGGTGGTATCTCAAAGTTGTTTTGATTTGCATTTCTCTGATGGCTAAAGAAGTTGAGCACTTTTTCAGGTGCCTTTCAGCCGTTCCTAATTCTTCTGCTGAGAATTCCCTTTTTGGTTCTTAACCTCATTTTCTGATTGGGTTATTTAGGGCTTTGGGCTCTAGTTTCTTGAGTTCTCTATATATTTTAGAGATCAGTTCTCTGTCACTTGTAGGGTTGGTGAAAATCTTTTCCCATTCTGTAGGCTGTTATTTTTGACAGGGTTTTAAAAGCACACAGTCAAGAACATTTTTCCTTCCAAATAAGACCATTATGGAAAACTGCAGCTCATCAAAATGCAGAGCTGTGAAGTCACACAGCTACTGTCCCTAAGCTCAGTGGTCACTGGCAGAAGAGGAAGCAGAAAGATTGTGAAGGCCAGAGGAACAAGAAGTCTGCAGCGAGATTGTGCCTCCTGGAAATATCAGAGAAGCTCAATAAAGTTCCACCAACATGGCTGCCTGACCATGACCTGAACCAGGATGCCATGAACAGACAAATTATGGGACAGAGGAAAGTTTTGGAGGCCTTAACTTCCATAAAGAGCTACAGGCAGCTAAGGAGTCCTGAGGGGGAACAAAGTCTGCCTCAGGTGAGAGCACACCTGTGGATTATCTAATACTAAATGGTCAGCCCTGAAAATGTGCGTACAAGTAGCATGTAGACTGAGCAGGTTGTGTTTATGTATTTAAGAGTATATATACATGAGCACACACGTGCACACACACACACACACACAGAGTGACAAAGAAAAAGAAATCATGAATTTGAGAGGGGATAGATGGAATAGGGGAAATAAAATAGGAAGGGGAAATTTATATAATTATACTATCAAAAATCACACATGGTCTGAATGTACATGGATGGAGTGGGAGGGTTCAGTGGAACAATGGACCATTTTGGGAAAGAGGGATGGATAGTGAAACTGAATTGAGGTGAGCTGAACCAAGGGAACTTCAAATTCTCCCCAGAGGAGCTGGAGTTCATAGATTAGATATAGGAAAATGGTGGAGGGTTTCAGGCATAAGCAAAACAGGGCACACCTTAGGAGACACTTTTCAAGTATCTATATAGAGTTACATTTTTTCATTTTTCAATTTTTTATGGTTAGTATCACTATATTGCATGTGTGCACAGCACGTTTGTGTTTACATGTGTGTGAGTGTGCCATGTGCATGTATGCATGTATGCAGAGGTCAGAGGACAAGATCTCCTCTTTTCAGGGATTGAATTTAGCTGGTCAAGTATATGTAGCAAATGATGTTGTCTGCTAGGAAATTTGGCCAGCTCTCTAAGGCATTTTGAAATGAGGTACATTTCACTACCTGTCTTGCATAATGAAACACTACCAGAATAATATGAGGTGCTGCTTATAACATCAAAGGCTTGCTAAGATTGAACTTTCCTGATTCTAAGATTTAGTCTTAGGAATTCTCAAATCAGGGGCTTGAGAGATGGCTCAGCAGTTAAGAGCACTGGATGTCTTGCAAAGGACCTGAGTCCAGTGTCCAACACCCACATGACAGTTTACAACCACCTATAATTGTAGTTACCATGGATCCAATTCCCTCTTCTGACTTTCTCAGGCACAAGATAGTCACATAGTATATATACATCCATGCAAACAAAACCCTAATATGCATACAATAAAAATTAATAACATCTCAAATATTCTCATCTAAAAGAGAATGGGAATTGACTAAAGGCCTAGTTTAATGATTTAAAATACACTGTGTCCTTAAACATTTCTTATTGTTATGATATAGCATTTTTAATTTAGTTTTTGAGAATTCCACACATTAGTACTGTTGTTGGGCACACTGATGTCCTTGTGCTCACAGACAAGCTCTGGGAAACCAGGAATGTTAAACACACAGAGTTGTCTCTTCAATGGGAGAGACGGACAATCTGTTTTCCACTCAGAAGATTGGGAATGAAGGTGGTTAATAGCCTGATGATCTGTGCTATCTGTAGGGCCAAGCTATACCAAATCCAACAAACAAGACCAGAAGGGATAACGGTGCAGGTGACCTTTGAATTATTTGTATGGCCAGGGGTTTCCCTAAGCCCCCACAACCACCACTGGAGATATTTAATAGTCTAGGTGACCTTTGTGTTTTCTGTATTCCAGGAGCTCCTCCAAGATCCCACAACTATGACAGAAAGTAACCAATAGCCCAAATGACCTTTATGTAATTTGTATGACTGAGACCATACCAGATCCTCCCCTAGGCCCTCAAGATAACACTTGCAGCCTAGCTCTAGAACCCATTTTCATGGAAAAAGTGACATGGAATTTGAGAAGAGTTTTAATGTAATTATGCTTCCTTGTGCATAGGGGACTAAGTGACACCAGGAAACTTTCCCCTGAAACTGTATTTACTTCCACATGCCTAAAATAAAGTTCCCAGTGCCATATTCTAGAAGTTTGAACCAATATGAGCTATTGAGTAGTGGTGAACTGGATTTCCTTTCTGCCTCATTCAGACTGACACTACACTGGTCCCCACGTACTGTGTTACATGATTTCCACTCTACCCCCTCCCCAAATTCTCCCATGGAACCCAACTGCCTCTCAAATTCATGACCTGTTCTTCTGTAATTATTAGTTTTGTATATATTGTATACACAACCTGCTGAGTCCAGTTAGCATTGCTCATGTGCGGCTTATCACTTGGATTTGGATAACCCACTGGCGGGTCATCCCTGTAGAAAACTGATTCTCGATCTCTCAACAGCGATTGCTTGCCTATAGTTTTTCATCTAGGGAGTGGAACTTTCTGAAATCTCCTTCATTCACATTGGCACATGGACTGATGCTTCCAGAAGCATATGTCCTAGTCCTCTGGCTCTTATAGTCTTTAAAGCACACAGGCTCTGTTTCTATTCCTCCTGAGGATTGCTAATACTGATAACAATGTGGGCATAAAGCAAAAGCAAGATCAAGGGCAAAGGTGTTTTCACCAGGGATGAGGCATCCAAGTTTTTTTTTCCCATTTGCTGTCAGTTCTAAAGAAAAGTGTTATAAATAATAACTTGTTTCACTAGAAACTACATGCCAGGAAAACCAGGAATGATGAGACATGCCTGTAATCCCAGCACTCTCAAGCTGGAGGCAGGAGAACCCACAGTTCAAGGTCAGCCTCAGGGACATAACTAGTTTGAGGCTAGCTTTGGTTTATGTGAGACCCTGTCTCTCAAAACAACACACACTCATCCCATACCACCTTGAATGTGCCCAATCTTATCAGGACCTTCTTAACAGACCATGTTTCCTTATCTCTCTACTGTTTCTATCTCCCAACCACAGCCCATCACTCACTTCTTAGGAAGCCACCTCCACACCTATAATTCTGTTCCTGAGAGCTGGATTCTAAGAGCCGAAGAAGGTAGAAGAGGAAATGAAAACTGCCATGTCAGTCATTTTTCAGCAATGGACACTTTCTATTTCCAGCATTACGACACTTTCTGCAATGAGTCCTCAGTCATCTATGTAAAGTTTTGTTTTGAAATTTGAATACCTTGTTGGTTTTAAACAAATCAGACCATATCTTACTGGTAGAGTCTAGATGACAAATTGTAGCACATGATGAGTCTAACAAGGTGGGTTTCCCAACCTAGTTTCTAATTCTTTTAGGTCTTTTAAATGAAGATAATTCATGGAATATATAATCCTTAGTGTCTATAGAGTTATAAGACTTTTTATATCAATCTCAAATCAGAAAATAGCCCTTTAGTCTGTGTTTTTACTTGGATTGGAAAATGATTATACTCATAGTATGTGCTTAACACACACATTAGATGAGTCATGGAATGGTTGAGTTAGAAGAGTCTTAGAAATGCTCTAGGTGCCAGATCGATGTTTCCAGGAAAAATGGCTTGCTTGGGGTCATAAATAGAACTGGTCAGCAATACACTTCACCATCAGCCTGGTTTCTATGGCATCTGCACAAAGCCACAAGAACTGACACATGGGGGGGTAATAAATATTTTGTAAATGAATAAACCACAGACTGGATAAAATGTATTATGCTCGACAACTCCTCATAAAGTTGAAATACTAGTGGGAAGAGAAGAATAAAAAGGACGTCTTATTCCTTTGCCTGCCTCTTCTCACTTCCCATTGCCAGTGCTGCCAACTGGTTTCTTTCTAGTTTCCTCAACGTGGCTCCACTTCCCTGGGTACCAGTCTCAGCTCTTGCGTGGCAGCAATGGTTCCATGAGTAGGCTAACTGGTAATAACACCCTTGTCAGGTCTACCTCTGAGTGTCCGTAGGTTGCAGTAGGCAAGAACCCATCACCCTAAAGGCAAAAACAGCATCCTAGAGTCAGGTCCCTTTCTCACATCCAGGAGAGATAAGGACTCAATGATCCCATCTCTTCCTTTTGCAGTGATCCTTTCATTTCCTGCCTGGGTTCTTTCTATGTCCTCTCTCTCTGTCTCTCTGTCTCTCTGTCTCTCTGTCTCTCTCTCTCTCTCTCTCTCTCTCTCTCTCTCTCTCTCTCTCTGTGTGTGTGTGTGTGTGTGTGTGCGCACATGTTCATCAACAGTAGACCAAATTGTATGTCTTGCTAGTGGACTCCATTTACCCCACAATACTGTATCATTTATCCCCAAAAAACATCTTGTCTTATTCAGCTTCCAAACCAGAGGGAGTCACACTTAAGCTGACTCTTCTCTCTATTCCCACAGCTTCCTACATCTATTTAGTTGCCTACCATAGTCCTACCCTGGAAATTAAAACTGGCGTGTTGGATGTGCTGGAGAGATAATTCAGCAGTTAAGAAAGGGCTCTTGCAGAGGACCTCAGTTCAGCTCCCAGCATCCATACTGGACAGCTTACAACCACCTATGTTTTAGCTCATGAGGCATCAGATGCCACTGGCATTCAGAAGCACTCTCTGTCTCTGTCACTCACACACACACACACACACACACACACACACACACACACACACACACACACAATTAAAAATAAAATAAATCTTTAAAGAACAAAACCAAAAAATAAAATAAAATGAAAGCAACTGGAATAATTTCTTTATTTTCTTATTTGTATTCATTCTTTTCTCATGTGTTCATCTGGACCACAGTTGCTTCTCTCTCCTCTCTGCTCCTCCATCAACTCCTTCTCCATTTTTTTCCATAAAGGGTAGGCCTCCTATGGATATCAACCAAACATGGCATCATATCACATTGCAGTAAAACTAGGCACCTCCCTTATATTAAGGCTAACCAAGGCAGCCCAGGATTAGGGAGTCAGAGACAGCCCCTGCATCCACTGTTAGAAGTCCCACAAAAGGATCAAGCTACACCACTGTAACATATTTACAGAGGGCCTAGGTCCATCCCATGCAGGCTCCCTGGTTGTCAGTTCAGTCTCTGTGAGTCCCTATGAGGCCAGGTTAGTTGATCCTGTGGGTTTTCTTATGGTGCCCTTGACAACGCTGGGTCCAATAGTCATGCCTTCCCCTCTTCAGCAAGACTTTTTGAGCGCTGCCTAATGTTTGGCTGTGGATTTCTGCATCATTTCCATCAGTTGCTGGATGAAACTCTCTGGTGACTACTGGGCTAAGCCATATATGAGTATAGCAAAATATCATTAGGAATTATTTCATTGACTTCCTTTTTTGCCAGTCATGTTTGGTTCTATCCTAGGTCTCTGGGCTATCCAGTCTCAGATTCTGGCCCTCCAGGCTGTGTCGGGGTGGGCTCTCATTCATGGTATGGGTCTCTAACTAGACCAGTAATTGGTTGGCCACATCCACAATTTCTTAACCACCTTTATTTCAGCACAGCTCGTAGGCAGGACAAATTGAAGGTTTTGTGGCTGTTCCAATACCTCCATTGGAAGTCTTGCCTGGTTACAGGAAGCCATTTCAGGCTCTGCATTCTCCATTGCTAAGCGTCTTAGCTAGGGTCACACTATTAGATTCCTGTGAATCTCCATTGCATTAGGTTTCTAACTTGTCCCCAAGATGTCGCACCATTCCAGCTGTCCTCTCCCCTTGCACACTCTCTCTCTCCATCCTCCCCAACAAGATCGCTCCTGTTCTCATGTCCTCCCCTATTTCCCTCCCACACACTACCACCCTGTCCACCCAAAAGACACTTATTCTATTTCCTATTCTCAGGGAGATTCATGCACAACCCCTTGAACTCTCCTTGTTATAATTTATCTGGAAAAAAAGTGAAAGCGGCTCCACAGTCACTCACCATCCCAACTGCTGATTCAAGCTCCCTGACTTACTCAGCAGGGACACAAGCAATGAACTAGAAAAAGGGTTTCCTCCCACACTTTGCCAAAGTTCTCTTGCTAAAGCCCCAGAGAGTCTGATGTTCCTGTGACACTCCTCAAATCCACTCTACTGTTTTTTCCAGTGACATGCGAGCTTCCCTATGACCTGGCCTCTGTCTACCCATCTCACTTTCAAGCCATTCTTTAGACTTCCTGAATGCCAAGACCATACTCCTGTGGACTGCCCAAGGCTGTGGTTAGTGCTAACTTGGCAAGGAAGACTATCTTTTTCCTGCAAAGCACAGGGCATAGTGAAACAGTATGGGTACAGGCACATCCCATGGCAGCCTCTGGGACTGATACATAGGCCAATAAGAATTTTTTATTTTTTGGTGTACATATAATTCTACTACTTAAAAAATTATTTACTTTATGTATAAGAGTACTTTGTTTACATGTCTGTCTGCACCACACTACAGGTTTAAGAAAGTCCTGTGCTTGCCCTGGTTTTTCTGTCTGTAATATGAAGGCAATGTGATACAGTCTGAGACTCTCTCTGATTCTAATCTTCTAAAATAATTTTTTGCTGCTCTGAGAATGCTCTGCATACAATATGATTCCACATCACAGACCATTCATCCATTTATATCTGGCATCCTCCTGTACCCCAGAACAGGTGGCTCCACACTCCTTCAGTCAAAGTGAGAACACAGTGGCTGATGTAATCAGAGAACTTTCCTTAGACCAGTGAGTTTCAACCTTCCCCAGAACTTTCTACCTATACATGAGGGACAGCTTTGTCCACAGACTCCCTGATGTCATTACTACCTTTCATGTGCCACCTTATTCCATCTCATGGGACAGTTGTTTCTGTCACTCACCATGCATCAATAAACTAAGATCTCCTTGTGCTAATGATGAGGTTTTATTCCTCTCTCCTCTAAACAAACAGCAGATGAGTGGGAATTCAGCTGAATTAAAATGTCATGGAAAAAGAAATACATGAGGATCAAGAACCCACGACAGACTTGATGTGTGACCATGAAGCTGCATCAATCATGAAAGATTATGAGAAAGACTAGCTTGTGTGCTGTCAGGGAACACGGAACATAAGATCTGGGGAGATACATGACCACTCTTGGGGCAGAAAGAGCAGCAGAGACAGGTTAGTGTCATCTGGTCTTGGGAAAAGGGAAACAATGAGGTAGGACAAACTTGTAGTTTGTGAAATGACCATGAAGTGCCCCAGGACGCTGCTCTCTTCCTCCTAGCTTTATCTCTGAAGCACCACGGAGACCTGCTTCTCTCTTCATTCCTTGATTTTCTATCTCTGAGAAAAGCATGCTGCATTCTCATTACTCCAATAAAATATCCACCCCCCCACACTTCCTATCCCTCCCTTGTTCTCAATAGACTAAAGCAACCCTTGTGATGCTGCTGATCAGATGGTATTTTTGTGTATGGAAGAGTCTTGAGTGGTCAGTGTCTTCTGTCTGTGGTCACACCCATGTTTGTTCTAGAGATTCCAGACAGCCTGGAAAGACTGAGGGGAAGGCTCCACTGTCTGGATGGCCCACCACCA